>SJYX01000961.1:55387-71917 GCA_006410675.1 Oreotragus oreotragus
GAATTCGATGCAATCAGCAAGAGGATTTATTAAACCGGCGCGCCGGGGTTCGATCTTCCTCGAAAAGAACGAACCCCGATGCTAGGTACAGAGCAATTTTTATACACCTAAAGCTACAAGCAGGTATAGGTGGGGTGAAGACAATCTCAGCAAACTGATTGGTGGGCATAACTTGACCTTTACAGGGATAGGTCAGGAGCCATCAGGCTGAAACGGCTAACCGACCACCTCATACCTTGCGGCGGTTAGCCAATTTTCTAGAAAAGATTAACAGAAAAACAATTACCCGGAGGGTCCCTTCTAAGGCCAGGAAACTAGACTATAGGCTATTAGATAGAGGGCAGGTTCCTTTTCCATGAGTCATGACTAGCCCTTGAGAGACAGAACAAAGGGTAGTTTCAAAATCTAACTTTTTAACTTTTTCTTTTCAACCACATGGACTATATAGTCCATGGAATTCTCCAGGCCAGAATATCAAGTGGGTAGCCTTTCTCTTCTCCAGGGGATCTTCCCAACCCAGGGATGAAACCCATGTCTTCTGCACTGCCTGTGGATTCTTTACCAGCTGAGCCACAAGCGAAGCCCACTGGACTTAACCCACATAATAATCAGTTTACTATTGACAATTGTTCCTCTCAGCTGAGAACATAAAATAAGAAATAATCTGGAAAGATCAAGGCATATAGTTACAATTCCAAGTGCATAAGGCAGAAACAAATTTTTCTTCCAACTGTTCCCTTAAATTCTTGTGGATTTTTATTGCATGGAAGTGAACTAAATGGCAGGAATTTGCAGGGATAACCTGTCCAAGTCTCTTTTTAAAAAAAAAAAAGCAAAGAAGAAAGGAAGGTAGAAAGAGGAAGGTAGTGAACTCCTTTAATATCAAGTCAGGCATTTTGGTTAGGGCTGAGCAAGTCTGGATGGGAATAGAACCAGACAGAAGACGGGGTTACAAGTGTATAGGGTTGAAATGATGAGCTGGTCCTGGCTGGTGCTCTCAGTTTCAGCAATACTATCCTGATAGTCCTATGGGCTTCTTGTTAGTCCCTTGAACTACGCAAGAATGCTTAGGAGGTTGACTTCCCAAGTGATAACCTTGGACTCCTATGTCTCAGCCCAACTCCATACTCACTCCCCTAGGCAAACTTGCCACCTCATCCATCACACACCAATAGAGTCATTACTGTAACATCAAGACATACATTAGTTATGTGCTATGCATACTAATTTAAAATCCATTTTAGGCCTCATCCCCATTATCATCAAATGGGGTGATGTTGGTGTGGATTCCCCTTGTGTCTTCACCATCTTTGAGAAGGTTGGGGTATACTTGAAGGGGAAGCCACAGAAGTCCTCATCTTTGCCTCTTCTGCTGATCCTCCATGTGTGTGCAATGAAGTGAATCATGAGAAACGTAAGGACTCTCTCAAGGTCATCAGGAATGCCATCTGAACCACCAACCATTTGATCCTCCTGCGTAAGATCATCCATAAAACTTTAACATCACAGAGGAACTCACAATCACAGTCCATGAAGCAAAGCTGTGAGGAAGTAACCTGTAAGATTTAGGGATTTTCCAGACCAACTGAAAGGTTATCTCTGTTATTTGTGACTCACAGACCCTGACCTGGAGGCTTACAGACCCTGACCTGGAAGGTTTGACTTTCCAGAGAGTCAGAAAAACAAGTTGTGTAAACTGTGTGTTATCCGCAGAATTATGTCGCCAAAGCCTCACAAGCCTATCCTTGTAAAGGTCAGCAGTATTGTGACCAATCATGATATATCTATACCTCCCCGCCCAATGTGGTTTTTTGTGCTTAAAAACTGTTCTGTAACTGTCATCGGGGTTCGCTCCTTGCTTAAGGAGGACAGAACCCCGGCGCGCCGGTTCAATAAATCCTCTTGCTATTTGCATCGATCCTGTGTCTTGGTGGTCTTGGGCGACGGACTCCAGGGCGGAACCGTGCGGTTCAACAAAGCTACCCAGAGACAATGGTGGTCCCAGTGGCAAACCATGGTGTGAGAGTCACGGTGCTGTCTAGAGCATACCCCTTGCAACCAATGGTACCACCAAGAGTCTGTTCTGGATCTGACCTGCCCTTTAGAGAAAAACCTGCTAAATTCAACAACATCAAGGATGTGGTGTGGCAGGATTCCTAAAGAGCATCTTGGGTGCCACTGAGGACTAGACTGTCTCCTGTGACTTTAACAGAGTCTCCCACTTCTCCACCTTGATGCAGGGCTTGGCACTGCCCTCAACGACCCTTTTGTTAAGCTTATTTGTGGGTATGAATCTGGCTACAGCAACCATGTGGTAGACCTTAAGGTCCATGTGGTTCCAAGGAGAAAGAATTTCTTGGAAAACAAGCATAACAGCCTTGAGGTAGAGAGAAATTCTCAGTTGCTAAGAAGGCAAGAACTCTCTACCCTCACCACACTGAGAAACTAACATCAGCAACACATTGCCCATCCCAAGCCCCTGAAGAACCCTACCTTTTCATGTTCCATCAGCACAATCAATACCATACACTGCACCCAGAGGTTAAGAAATCTACATGAGTTCTCCGCTTAGAAACAGATCCAAGCTCTTTAGTATGTTAATTCTCTTCCTAAATTGAGCTCTCAGATTACCTCTCTGTGCTCACCTCTATCATTCATCTAACACAATAGCCAATACTTCAGTCATACTGGCCTATTTCCTGCATTTTATCAACTGTTTTAGTGAATACTATTTCCTTGTCTTGAATGTTCTTTCTACGATCTCTGTCTATCTGATAAATGATAGATAATCTTTAGCTAATTGATGTAACAGCGTGTCAAAATAGGAAGTCAAAAAAAGCTGTGTGGGAATGTCTTGACAATGAAGACTTAGCAGTATATTATTGCTCACAGGTAAGCAAATCATGATTGTTGTTTGTGAAACAGCTAGATATATGTTACTGAAGAGGCATAACCCAAATATCACCTCTTCTTCATTTCCCCTACCCCCATTCCCCACCTCCTAATAAAATATCTCCCTGCTAGAATTATTATTTCATCCTCTACTTTAATGATAGATCTAAGCCATTGAAGAGAAAAAGTTAAATTTTAAAACTACCCTTTGTTCTGTTTCTCAAGGGCTAGTCATGACTCATGGAAAAGGAACCTGCCCTCTATCTGATAATCTATAATCTAGTTTCCTGGCCTTAGAAGGGACCTCCTGGGTGATTGTTTCCCTGTTAATCTTTTCTAGAAAATTGGCTTACCACCGCAAGGTATGAGGTGGTCGGTTAGCCGTTTCAGCCTGATAGCTTTCAGACCTATCTCTGAAAAGGTCAAATTATGCCCACCAATCAGTTTGCTGAGATCGTCTTCACCCCACCTATACCTGCTTATAGCTTTTGATGTATAAAAACCCCTTTGTAACTAGCATCAGGGTTCGTTCTTTTCGAGGAAGATCGAACCCCGGCGTGCCGGTTTAATAAATCCTCTTGCTGATTGCATCGAATTCGAGTCTTGGTGATCTGGGAAGCGACGTCTCCCGTGATTAGGCCGTTCGGGGCCTAACACCATCACTTGTAAGTTCCTTCATTCCTAAGGTCCTAAAAAGGAAATGAAGTTTCTTCACTTCTAAGGTTTGCATTTCTAAGGTTTTCTGAGAAGGATTCCCTTCCGTCCAGCTGCTTCTGAGTCCTATAAGATCATATTAATCTTCCCCTCCTTACTGGAGTCTTCCAGTCTAGCTACTGGATTGGCCAAAAGGTTCCTTTGGGTAACATCTTAGGGAAAAACCCAAAGGAACCTTTTGGCCAATCCAATACAAATATGCACAGATGCCCCCACCCTGAATCACTTGACTTTAGTGCCCTTTTAGTGGACATCATTATTTTTAAACTTTCTCACTCAACAGTTCTGGCAAGCAATACACCGGCTGGTATGTCCTCTGTTTTGTTGTTAAGGCATTTCTCCACAGCTGCTTTCGGCATCCTCTATCACCCCTTCCACTAGACTATTATCCCAGTTCCTTCAAGTTTATCTAACCAAAAATAAATTGAAATACCAACTGCAATTACCTTAATTTCTATCTGGCATAGGTGATCATGCAGCTCTTGAAATGCTCTCTTCCCCATCTTCATCTTTCAGGACACCAGAACACCCTTGTGTCCTCCTAGTTTTCTAAGCACACCCTTCAGACTCTCACCTGGGTTTCTCCCTCTTCCTCCTCCTTCACCCTACATACATTCTTGACACTCATCTCTTTAATACACATTTTATTTACACAAGTTTAACCATCATTTTTGTATGGAACAGTCTCATATGTAAGTCTTGATTTCTCCACCAAGTTCTGCTTCTGACTTCTATTTGCCTGTGGGATGCTTCCACTTATGAAATGAAGTGAAGTGAAAGTCGCTCAGCCCTGTCTAACCCTTTGCGACCCCACGGACTATACATTCCATGGAATCTCCAGGCCAGAATACTGGAGTGGGTAGCCTTTTCCTTCTCCAGGGGATCTTCCCAACCCAGGGATCAAACCCAGGTCTCCCACCTTCCTGGCAGATTCTTTACCAGCTGAGTCACAAGGGAAGCCCAAGAATACTGGAGTGGGTAGCCTATCCCTTCTCTGGTGGATCTTCCCGACCCAGGAATCAAAGTGGGGTCTCCTGCATTGCAGGTGGATTCTTTACCAACTGATCTATCTACTATGGATACCACCAACACCTGGGATGACAGCTCTACAGCTACTTTTCATTATTTCTTTTCCAAAGACACCTTTGTGTCTATGTCTTACATTTCCCTTCCAGAAGAACCACAACAGAATCATGACCAAGAGACAAAGATTTCTGCCACTTTTAAAGGCTTCCAAGAGACTCCCCTGGTGGTCCAGCAGTTAAGACTCTGTTTCCACTGCAGGGGGCATGGATTTGTTCCCTGGTCAGGGAACTAAGATCCCATGTGCCACATGGCATGGCACCCCCAAAAAAAGAAATTACAGGCTTTCAAAAATGATAATTTTCTAAGTTTCTCTGGTAAACAAACTTTATAAACCAGGCTACAGAGAACTGAAGGAAAATGATGATCCTTTTACATCTTAAGGTAGATACAGTTCTATATTTTAAGGCTATAGATCAAAAAAGACTCATTTTACAAAGAAAATCCCTTCTAAGGAAGCACATAAAGAGGTTTAGATAGATCCTTTAAAAGACAAGACAGGCTTAAGAGTACTTATCTCAGAGGGATCATTTATGTAGGATATAAGGCAAAAAGAGATCTTGGAAAAATGAGATGCTGTATGAATGCAAAGACTGTTTCATTCTAATTATATTAATTTAATCCATTTACTCCATGGGGATCATGCCCTAAAGATTTCAAAAGATTTAGTCATCTTCCTCTGTTACAGATTTGCTTTAAATCCTTATCTCTTCAGCTGTCTATCTTTTCGTCTAGAGGCTTTTGGTACAAAATGTTTCCATTAGAAGAAATATTTGACCAACCCTTTAAACTCTGAACAAAATAACATCTATTCTGGATTACAGGCTGGTCTTTGAATAGCAAATCTTCCTGCAGTTAAAAATGGATAATTAAGGTCTGTTTCAGACATTTGATTTTAGAGAAAGGAAGCTCAGTAATTAAAGTGAGAAGGAAAAAAAGGAAAATGAAAACTGATCAGGAGTGAATAACAATTTTCCATTTTCATTTAAAGGAATCTCTCAGGCACTAAGTTTATTCATGTAGCCCCAGAGGCTACTCAAACTATTTATCTGCTTTTCAAATAGTCTCAGATTTTGAGTAAAGGAAATGTAAGCTATGTTATCTTGGTTCTATAAGCTAAATAGGAATCAAAGGCAATTCTAAAGTTTATGTCGCAGTGGAGGCTGAGAAAGAGGGAAACGAGAGCAAAGACGTGTTGACCAGGAGTAACTGGCCAATCACCTCTGCCCTGTCCCTCCCCACAATGGCCTCTTTCTGGGAGAATCCCAGCCAGAGAAGGTCACAAACCAGTTTTAAGGTTGCTGTGTCTTCAAAGCCCATCTGCCTTTCAACAGCCTCCAGCTGGCAAAGAACTGCAGGTCATAAGGGGCTGCTATGGGTCTCCAGGACAGACTGTTCTACCTGAGGACCAATGACCTCACTAACCTCAAACAAGGATGCCTTTCATCCACTCTAGGGCACAACAGTCAAGTATTTTCAACATCATCATGGCTTTCAGGTCAGCCCTAACAACAGGAAAGAAGAACCAAACTCCTGGGTGAGAACCCCAAAACATCTGAACCATCCTCTCCAAGAAAATCAAAATCTCACAGAAACTACCAGGAGAGAACCACAAGAAGAAAATAAAGCTCATTTTTCTGTTTAAGACTAACAACACTGACATTTCCAATGATAATGCACAGCAGTCACACCAAACTAAAGTGATTAATTATCTCACTTGTCACCTTTATAAAAGTTTAAGTTCTCCTTGAGATGACTGGACAACAGCTTAGCACAAATCAAACAAACTAAAACAAAATCAGTAATTGCTCATTATCAGTTGAAGGAGTTTAATTTTTAACATAACCTCTATTCCTCAAATTCTGTTTAATGAAGAAACTAAAGTATTAAAGACATCAATCCACACAGGTAAGGCTTCAGACCTTACAAAAGCTCTAAAGATAATTTTAAAAAGCCTATTATTATAGGTTCCATGTGGGACAGTAGGGGAGTCTCATGCTGCTGCTGTGGGCCCCAGGTGGGCTGGCTCTAAATAGCATTCAGTTACATGTCTGTGCATGTGTTCAATCTTTCTGCTTATCTTGAATACTCTTTGTTAATTGCTATATTTATATCAGGGCTTTCCATGTGGCACCAGTGGTAAAGAACCCACCAGCCAATGCAGGAGACATAGAGACGTGGTTTCAATCCCTGGTTCGGGAAGATCCCCTGGAGGAAGGCATGGCAACCCACTCCAGTATTCTTGCCTGGAGAATCTCATGGACAGAGGAGCTTGGCAGGCTACAGTCCTTAGGGTCACAAAGATCAGACATGACTGAGTGACTTAGCTCACTCATACATATTTATATTTAAATTTTTTCAGATAGTTTTGAGTGGTATACAGAGCTATAGCCGTCTTTCCAAATGACTTTTGTATAATAGAAAGTTTGTGTCCAAAGCATTGGATAGTTTGTTCCACTCTTTTTCACCATGCATGCACAAACTTAATATTAGGGTCACAAAGATCAGACATGACTGAGTGACTTAGCTCACTCATACATATTTATATTTAAATTTTTTCAGATAGTTTTGAGTGGTATACAGAGCTATAGCCGTCTTTCCAAATGACTTTTGTATAATAGAAAGTTTGTGTCCAAAGCATTGGATAGTTTGTTCCACTCTTTTTCACCATGCATGCACAAACTTAATTGGATTAATATACTTGAAGTTTCTCATACATTTTTTTAACATCTGAGCATTATAAAGTACTGATTAGAATAGTGTGGCAAAGTATAAGGCACAATTCTTGATGTCACAGAAGGCAGGAAGGTGAGCCTAAGTTTCTGTGGGTCAGCACCAGCTGGGACCCTGGCAAGGTGACACATGGATCTGAATGGTAGCTGCACCACTCCAGGCAACTAGAGGCTGCAGGTCCTGAGAGTTGCATTGATCTTCACAGAAGCATGAGCCTTGCTGGAAGTATGTACAGACCTGGGGCACCTCCTTGTTGTGAGCAAAGGGGCAGCTTGGACCCCCAGGGAGAAGCACCTTGGGGAAGTTCCTGCCTAGCCACTGGGAGTGGGGACAGCTCCCTCACCATGCCTGCTTACAGCCAGCCCTATGAGGTCCATCACAGCTGCTGCTCCAATTGGGAATCCTGATTTATTTTCTAATCTGACACTCTCTTTTTAACTGGCAAGTTTGGTCCAAATGGAAATGCAAATTTTTATTGCAGTAAACTTCAGACTATTTCTATTGTCCTATTTTGTGTCTTCTATTTGTCCTGCTATTTTGATGCTTTTTCTCTTTCTAACTCTTTGCCTTTTGATTGATTCCATTTTTTAAATGTATCTAATTTCCTTCTGAAATTTTGAAAGTTATTCACTATATTTTTATTGTATCTAACCCTTAATAAGCTCATCTTCATATGTACTTTAAAGTTAATATTTTCACCTTCATTTAACAAGTAAAAGATCTTAGGAAGTTTTATGTGAAATCACTTGTTTGCCAGATATTCTTACCCTATTTACATTTTGATCTTAATATTTTTTACCTGCAAAATTAAATATTTTGTCATGGACTTAACATTTTAGATTTATCCATATGTTAATCTTTGCTCATCATTCCTTCCTGCGTCTCAGACACACCTTTAGTTTATTTTTTCTTCTTCCTAAAGTAAGTTCTCTTTGAAGCGCTAATGAGGATCTATTGGTAATAAACTCTCCAAATTTGTTTGTTGAAAATGTCTTTATTTTGCTCTCATTCTTGAATGCAATTTTAACTAGACATATATTACCAGATGGATAATTCTTTTTTCTTTTCTTTCAGCATTTTGAAAATATTGTTCTCCATCTTAGGGCCTCAGTTGTTGATGCTGTTGAGGTTGTTGATGCTGAAAAATATCAGCTCTCTCACTAATCAGCAGAGCCACCTACAGGGTGGTCTAGGGAGCTTGTTGGAAATGTAGCTTTTAGCCCCTACCCTAGACCAAGTGAATCCGAATAATCAAGACCCTCCAGATTATATTAAGTAAAATCTCTTAGAAATGTTCAAGACAATTGATATTATTAATACTTAGATTTTTTATTGTAATGTGTTTCTTTGACAAAAAAAGATCCCCATGTTATCATATCTTTTGTTAATATGCAATAATTTACTTTTAATTGTTTCTCAGTGAAGAAACAGCCAAGCTGAAAAAAAAAGCCAAGATCTTTGACTTTAAAATTAATAGCTGTATTCATAGACTCCACATGAAATTTCATCAAGTTTGGTGATTTAGTTGTCTTCATAGGAAAGAATGTCAGCAGTTTGGGAATGCTGGAACAATAGCCTCGTCTGAGCCTCTTTGTGCTTCCCCTCCACTGGCAGACATGACAGAAAGTTTGAGCAGAAATAAAACCAGACACAGAACCTAATGGGAGAGGAAACATATTTTTGTTTAAAATGCTGATGGATGAATGGGAAACTTAAGACTTGGGTATTTTAAAAGCTGGTGCTTTTAAGACTAATTATCTGTAATGAAAATATGTCTATGTGCTATGTAAATAGGAACCCAGAATGAGACACATCTGTCATGATGAAATGTGACACAGGGGAGAAGATAAACTCTGCCTCTAATTAATAAAATGTCCGATTGAGATGCTTACACTGGGATTGGGATGGCAATAGGATCAGATTGCTGCAGGAATTTTTTATGGATGAGTTATGCAGATTCAACCTGACTAATTCATGAAAGCTCAGCAGAGGCCGTGAAAACCCATCCATCAGCCATGGCTATTATCTGCAGAGGGGCTCAGCAACCTCAGAGAGCTGAGGCCTAGACATTGATATTATTGCATTGGTTTATTTACATCAAGTAGCTCCTCTAAAAGAAAGTCCTTTATTCTCACTCTCTTCATCTAGAAACCCTTATAAAACAGGCAGAAACACTGTGACCTGAGCCTTCCCCTGCCCCACTCACCTCTCTCTCCTGTAACTTCCATCTCTCCCTTTCAGCTGGCTCCCTCTCACAAGCCTAAATCTGCACACATGTATCTCCCATCTCAAAATAAACAAACAAACAAAAAGGAATTAGCCAAAAACAAAACAAAGGAAGTTTTGAATTCAGCCTATCCACTCTGTCCCTCCACACTCAGCTCACTGAAAGAGTTGTACATTTCCACATCCTCCCTTTCACATTCCCCTTTCATTCTCAAACCCTCTGCAGTCTGGCTTCTGCCTGGAATCAGCTGGGATACTTCTTTTGCCAAGATCACCAACAGCAACAGGATGGCAATGTCTCAGTCCTTACCTGGCTGACTATCTCCAGGGCACCCAGCTCCACTTCTCCTTGCCCTTAAGGACCGTACCTCTCTTGCTGCATCTCACTTTCACTCTCTGTCCCACCCACTGTTCCTCTTGATCAATCCTCCCTTTAAACAGTGGTGAACCCCAGATTTCCATTACAAGGCCCTTTCTCTTCACATCCACAGCCTCCCTGTTAAGGCTGAGAGTTCCAAAATCTGTTATGCACTATTCAAACTCTCTCCTCATCCATCCTCACATAGATGTTCTATAGACACCTCAAACTCATTGTGACCAGAAAGGCTTTATTTATTGACCATGCATGTGGGATCTTAAGGAGATTTCCTGGTGGCTCAGATGATAAAGAATCCGCCTGCAATGCAGGAAACGTGGGTTTAATCCCTGGGTAGGAAAGATCCCCAGGAGAAGGGAATGGCAACCTACTCCAGTATTCTTGTCTGGAGAACCCCATGAACAGAAGAGCCTGGGGGGCTACAGTCCATGGGGTTACAACTGAGAGGAGAAGCACTTAGCACTAGTGGGATCTTTGTACACTGATTCAGGACTGAATGTGGTTCCTCGGCAGTGAGAGGGCAGAGTCTTAACCACTGAATTGTCAGGGAATTCTCAGAAAGGCTTTATTTAAAAAAAAAAAAAAAAGATAGTCTGATGAAGGCTCAGTGATGGGTCCAATATCTTATGGCATTTGGTTGCTATTTTCTAGGAAGTAAAGTACTGGCCCAGTCAACAGCTGGTATACAGTATTATGCTTCCAACACTAAGAATACATGGATCCAAGAACCAAGTAAGTAGAAGCAGCCCCATCATCTACACAGGTGTCCATTTAAAATATATGTGCTCTTATTTCCTGCCATCTAAGGTCCTGCCCAATTAGAAGTCCTAGTTCCCCAGGAAGGAACACTTCTGCCTGTGTTCATAATGAGATTCACTGAACATAAAACTTATGACACTGACCACTTGGGGGCTTTCATGCCAACAGTTCAACAGTCAAGGAAATGATTTACTGTTTGACTGAAGTAATTAAGGAGTTGGTGTTGACCCTCCATAAAAGGGGATAATAGGGGACAATATCTGAAACAGGCGATTCACTAGGTCTCTCTCAGCACTGCCTATCCCATTGATTAATGGAAAATATAACATCTGTGATCCAAAAATTACAGGGCCAATAATGGTCAGCCCACTAGAAGTTCTGGGTCACTTCAGAAAGAGAGCAACTTAGACAAGTCAACAGCTGGCCGAGGGTAGGGAAATACAGAATGTGTGATAACGGAGACAGATGATGTTGGTTAGAGCCTTAGGACCAGCCCCAGTACAGAAAATGTAGCTTATTCCACTCTGACAACTAGTCGCCATCTTGAGGGCAGCTCATGGCTGAGTGGCCGACTTGGGGAAGCAGGAGGACAGCAGTGGAACCCCTGTAGCGGATTAAGAGCCACATGCAATGGACAACCACAAGCAGCTCTGAGAGCACATGAGCTCACCTGTAACGGGCAGAGCCTCGATTCTCTCAGCCTCACGTGCCAACCGGCCTGGGCCGTTTGTTCTGCCACAATGACCAGTTCAATGTGGGCCCACGTAGTCCTGCTGTTGAGGCCGACCCCTGGAGTCTCTGGCCCCTCTTTCTATTCCTAGACCCAGATGAAGCACCACACTACGAGGCATGGAGTCTGGCTCTCTGGAAGGTGCCTGGTGACGCAAGCCAGAAGGGCAGGGCGTTAACACTCTGGGTGAACTCTGTTCAGTGAGAGGCAAGAGAAGGGAGCATGCCAGCAGGTGAACTCCCTCTCCATACACCCTCTGATGGATGACTCTGAAGCGTGGTTTTTTGGGTCAGCCTATTTGGGGGTGTTTCATGTGGCAAGAAACTGGCCATCTCTTCATGAAGCAAGTCAGCACCATAATGTCAGACCTTGTGCGACCTCCCATCTGCCTGTGACTCATTTCACTGTCTCTCTGTCCCACTCCCTGAGATTACCCTTCCCAGGATCGCATTAGCACTTAATCCTTGCACTGGGTTCTGTATGGAAAAGAACCTGGACTAAGTCTCACTGTACAGCTTTACTCTAAACCTCAGGTCCGGCTCCTGCTGACACTTTCAGTCTCATTACCTGATGCTCCCCTACTCTCATCCCGTGGTAAACCAGCAGAATAACTGACAGGTTTCAGAGCTGCTCCTTTTCTCAGAGCATTGTCTGACTGCATCTGCTCTTTCCTCTGCCTGAACAGTGCTCCCCTAGCCACTCCCTCTGTGAACCTCCAACCACGCCATGAGTCAAGTCAGATAACAATCAGTTCAGTACTTCACATAACATCATTAAAATGAATGAGAATACTTAGAAGCCTCTTCTGAGTACACTTTCTTAATATTGAAAGATGAAAAAGACAAAAAACCACATATGATTGGATAAACACTTCTATCATGGTAAAAATACTTGAAAAACAAGGAAACAAATGTGGAGAGAATCTAAAACACATTCATTTATTAGCAAATATCATTGAAAGATTATCAACAAACATTGTTGAAAATGTAAAGAAATAAGAAATTAAACTGTACAGTACAGGAGGTTTTTTGTATAGACAGAAAACAGTAAAGATATTCCTGACATGTCAATATATGAGACTTCTAGTCTGGTTCAAAAAAAATACACAAATAACTCATTTTCTTATGAACAACTAAAGAAAAACATGTACTAAAGAAGATATATTCTCAACAGTAATTTATTTAATAAAAAAATGATTTATAGAAAAATATGCTTAATGGAATAGCTACTTTAATGGAATAAAAAATATTCTGGGATAAAGTCACAGAGACTTTTTTCCACATATGAAATTCTGCACTGCTTCATTCATAGTCAAGATGTTACAGCAAAGAAGCTGAAACCAGAAGTGCATCAAGTGCTAGAGATGTCAAAAATGTAGCTACTTTCTATGAAGACAAGACCTCTAAACCAGAGTAGACTCACAGTACTTTGCAGTGATGTGGGGAATAACCATGGTCACCTTTTAAATGACACAGAGTTTTAGGGAGCTATTTGTGGCAAAAGACATAGAAGACTTGTTGACTATAAAGGTATTATATTATATGTCTCTATTATACAAAACACCATGCTACAGACCTGCTGTCTTTCTCTGGGATGATGAATGGCTATCAGGATATATGTTGTTTGGAAGATATTTTCAAAGACATAAACACCCTTAATCACTCCCTTCAAGGCAGAGCTGCCATTTTGATAATTTCTATTTCAGTGATGAGTGAGAAAATAACTGGTTCTTGAAAGACACATACTCTGCAGAGGATATTTTGAAAAATGGATGTCAATGATTTCACATCATTCATTACATGATGAGACAACTGAAAACAATATGTGCTGCCTATAGCAATTCTCTTATGTGCTCACTTTTAAAAAGTTGAAATAAATATTTCAAACCTACTTTTAAAATTATCCAAATGTGAGATTTCAGTGAGGCTACACTGGTTTATAAAAATACAGAATTCAGAAACTTTTGATGACTTTGGACAAAAACCCAACAAAAACCCGACTAATATCAGGGGAAATGGACACCTGGTGGGGGATTTTTCAACTAAAATCTTTGCATAATCTGTGAATGGATTTGAAAAACCAGCATAACGACCTAGAAGGCACAACCAACAATGAACATCTCCAATTTGGACATATGTATCTTTGTAAGGTAACTTTTTCACTAGGACCACCATTAGAAGCAACTATGGAAAGAAAATGAATTTAAAAGCAGAAGTTAAAACCATGTTTTTCAAAAACAATGTAGCATATTCAATCACAGGGATATGCAGTGAAAATCATCTAACACAATTGGTTTTTTCATCTTTGTCTCATCCTTCCAAAATTTCAATTTTTTCCTGTTTGGTACATAAGTCATGTGTATAATGAATAAATATACATGACCATTAGGCAACAATTTCTTGGATGTGACACCAAAAGCACAGGAAACAAAAGGAAAAAAAAAAGAGATAAATTGGACTTCACCAAATAACAAACTTTTGTGCATCAAAAGACAATATCAAGGGTGTGCCCTGGTGGTTCAGTGGTTAGGACTCAGTGCTTTCACTGCCATGGGTCCGGTTCAATCCCTGGTCAGGGAACTAAAATTTCCCAGGATGGGCAGCATGGCCGAAAAAAAAGGACTATATCAAAAGAGTGAAGAGGCAATCTATGGAATGAGGAAGAATATTTGCAAATCATATACAAGGAATGAAGAGCCAGAATATGTTTTTTTTAACTCCCGTAACTCAACAACAAAACCAAAGAATGCAATTTAAAAATGGGTAAAATATGTGGATAAATATTTATCCAAAGAAAACACACAAACGGCCCATAAGCACATGAAAAGATGCTCAACAGCCCTAGTCATTAGGGAAATGTAAATCACAACCACAATGAGATACCACTTCATATCCATTAAGATGATTATTATTAGAAAAACAAGCAAACAGAAAATAACAGGTGTTTTTGAGAATATAGAGAAACTGGAACACTCATACATTGCTGATGGGAATCTAAAATGGTACAGCCACTGTGAAAAACAGTATGGAAGTTCCTCAGAAAGTTAAATATAGAATTATCATATGACCCAGCAATTCCATTCCTAGATATATACCCAGAGAAGTTGAAAACAGGGACTTGAGCAATACCTGTACACCAATATCCATGGCAGCATTATTCACAATAGCCAAAAGATATAAATAACCCAAATGTCCATTGATGGATGAAGAGATAAATATGATATATACAAACAATGCAATATTATTCAGGCTTCAAATAGATATTCTGAGACATGCTACAACATGAATGAACCTTGAGGACATTATGTAAAGTGAAATAAGTCAGACACAGAAGGATAAATACTCTATGATTCTACTTATCTCAGGTACCTAGAGCAGTCAGATTTATACAGACAGAAAGAAGAATGGTGGTTGTCCAGAGGTGAGGTAGGAGAGAAGGGGAAGTTACTGTTTTAGTTCAGCTTGGGAAGAGTTGGCTGAACAATAGAAACGCTCTTAAAGTCACTGAACTGTACACTTAAAATGATACCTTTTATGCTATACTAAAAAAAAAAAAAAAAGAATCCAGGACCAAAATGTATGTACATTTGAAAGACAGACAGTAAGGGTAAACAGTGGAGACTACTTCATCCTCAGCACAACACCTGTTTAATTAGTTCTTTTGGAAGGAAGACAGGANAAAAAAAAAAAAAAAAGAATCCAGGACCAAAATGTATGTACATTTGAAAGACAGACAGTAAGGGTAAACAGTGGAGACTACTTCATCCTCAGCACAACACCTGTTTAATTAGTTCTTTTGGAAGGAAGACAGGAGAGAAGTCTGGCTTGGCAAAAAGACATGGAGGCTTATTTCCTGTGTGTGTCTTTGAAAGAAACGACTACTGGGCACCCTGAGCGATACCAGTCATATATTCTCCTAGTATATGGAGACTCTTCTCCATCTATCCTGCCCTTCTCCTCCTTGCCAAATGCTGTTCCCACAGTGTTTTCAACTTCACAGCAGTTGTCAAATTTGCAAATGCTAAGTGGAACTTCTGATAACTGATAAGCACATAGCAGTGAATGTGGTAGGAGAAATCTGTGCCATCTTTCCTAAGCAAGCAAAAGGAGCTACATTCAGGTAAAAGTCTCCCATGGAACTCATATGTAAAAGAAAAGTCTATCCAGGTGCCTAACACTGTGTCCCAACGACCATCAGGCTCAATGAAGTAAGTCTACTGAAGCAAGACCCAGAGCCTGGTTATGATGAAATACCATGAGCAAATTTTGCTTGCTCAGTTTTTGTCCCCCAAAGCCTATGTTTGGGACTTCCAGTTCAGTTTAGTTGCTCAGTAGTGTCTGACTCTTTGTATCCCATGGACTGTAGCACACCAGGCTTCCTTGTCCATCACTAACTCCCGGAGTTTACTCAAACTTATGTCCATTGAGTCAGTGATGCCATCCAACTATCTCATCCTCTTCTCCCACCTTCAATCTTTCCCAGCATCAAGGTCTTTTCAAATCAGTTAGTTCTTCGCATCAGGTGGCCAAAGTATTGGAGTTTCAGTTTCAACATCAGTCCTTCCAGTGAACACTCAGGACTGATTTCCTTTAGGATGAACTGGTTGGATCTCCTTGCTGTCCAAGGGACTCTCAAGAGTCTTCTCCAACATCATAGTTCAAAAGCATCAGTTCTTCGGTGCTCAGCTTTTTTTATAGTCCAACTCTCACATCCATACATGACTACTGGAAAAACCATAGCTTTGACTAGACAGACCTTTGTTTGCAAAGTAATGTCTCTGCTTTTTAACATGCTGTCTAGGTTGGTCATAACTTTTCTTCCAAGGAGCAAGCGTCTTTTAATTTCATGGCTGCAGTCACCATCTGCAGTGATTTTTGGAGCCTCCCCAAAATAAAGTCTGTCACTGTTTCCCCATCTATTCGCCATGAAGTGATGAGACCAGATGCCATGATCTTAGTTTTCTGAATGTTGAGTTTTAAGCCATTTTTTTCTCTCTCTTCTTTCACTTTCATCAAGA
>SJYX01000962.1:18084-144867 GCA_006410675.1 Oreotragus oreotragus
CCATCACTTCATGGGAAATAGATGGGGAAACAGTGGAAACAGTGTCAGACTTTATTTTTTGGGGCTCCAAAATCACTGCAGATGGTGACTGCAGCCATGAAATTAGAAGACGCTTACTCCTTGGAAGAAAAGTTATGACCAACCTGGATAGCATATTCAAAAGCAGAGACATTACTTTGCCGACTAAGGTCCGCCTAGTCAAGGCTATGGTTTTTCCTGTGGTCATGTATGGATGTGAAAGTTGGACTGTGAAGAAAGCTGAGCACCGAAGAATCGATGCTTTTAAACTGAAGACTCGAGAGTCCCTTGGACTGCAGGGAGATCCAACCAGTCCATTCTGAAGGAGATCAACCCTGGGATTTCTTTGGAAGGAATGATGCTAAAGCTGAAACTCCAGTACTTTGGCCACCTCATGCGAAGAGCTGACTCATTGGAAAAGACTCTGATGCTGGGAGGGATTGGGGGCAGGAGGAGAAGGGGACGACCGAGGATGAGATGGCTGGATGGCATCACAGACTCGATGGACATGAGTCCGAGTGAACTCCGGGAGATGGTGATGGACAGGGAGGCCTGGCGTGCTGCGATTCATGGGGTCGCAGAGTCGGACATGACTGAGCGACTGAACTGAACTGAACTGGAATTGCTGGTTTCTAGAGATAGACATGTTTAACCCCATAAAAAACTGCCAAAGAGTTCTTCACAGGGATTGTACCATTTTGGACTCCTACCAGCAAAATATGAGAGTTCTAGTTATCCATGCTGACATTTGCATGTCAAGTCCTTTCAGTTTTAGCAACTCTAGTGGACCTATAGTAACATCTCACTGTGGTTTTAATTTGCATTTCCCTGACACTGAATGATGTTGAGCCCCATTTCAAACAGCTTACTGACCATTTGTGTATTTTATTTCATGAAGTATGTGTTCAAGTCTTTGTCATTACCTATTTGTAGGGGGTTCTTTACGTATCCTAGATACAAGTTGATTGTTAGATTTATGTATTGAAAATACCCTTCCCATTCTATTACTTGTCCTTTCATTTTCTTAACAATGTTTTCCAAAGAGCAGAAGTATTTAATTCTGAATGAAGTCAATTTTATTAATTTTTAAGGGTTTGTTTTTTTTAGTGCTTTTTGTGTCCTGCCTAAGAAATCTGTGACTACTCTGAGGTTGTACATATATTCTCCTATGTTTTCATCTGAAAACTTTATAGTTCTGTCTTTTACATCTAGACATATGATCCTCCTTGCATTAAATTGTTTGCATGAAGTGAAGTGAGAATTAAGGTTCATCTCTTTTTGCATTGACATACAATTACTGTTACACAGGAACCGCCCTCAACCAATGACTGATGGAAACTGGGGTATAAATACTTCAATTGCCTCACTCCTCAGGTGGGACAACTCAGATTTGTGTAATATCCCATTCCCCAGGCTTCACCCGTGGGATCAGGCTCCAGTTACCCATGATATAACTTCTGGGTAATGATTCTTTTTTTGGCTTCCCTGCCTCCCTCTCCTACCAGTGTTTCCTGTAATCTCCTCTCAAATAAATTGCTTGCACTTAAATTTTTGTCCCAGCATCTGTTTCTCGGGGAAGCCAAACTAAGACAGTGACAAACAAGGCAGACAGTTCCCTGCCTTCATATATTTAGCTATAATTTAGGCACACACAAGAAGATGGTACAAAAGGCATTAAGAGGAGAGAGAAGTCACATCCAAAGCAGACCCTTCAATACCTTGTTGACCAACAGCAGTAGAACAACAGTATTTGTGATCAGGACTCATGAATGACAGGTGACTATGAATTACTCTAATCCCCTCTTAGAAGACTATTACTAGCTTTTTTAAACTTTTTTTTTTAATCCCAAATCCTTTTACTGTGTAACTCTATTTTGTAGGTGACATGATGACAGAGATGCTTGTCTCATGAGTAGTCAGCATCATACTGGAGGCAAGCTGCAGGGCTGGTTTCAGAATCCTAGTGTGTCTTTTTCAAAACAGGCTAGGGACCCCATGTACCCCCTCTTGCTAGGAGGATAAGACACCAAGGAAAATGATGGCTTCAGTCTCCAGATGACAGAGAAATACACATCTTTACTCTGCCTGCTGTGTCCCTCAGCCACAGCTCCAGGAACCACACAGGGATTGGAAACTGCAGGCACTGCTGGTGTCTGCGGGGTTTCCCAGAAGAATCCTGTTTGCATAAGTCAAGCCAGGTGAGGTGTCTCCATGATGTCAGACCTGGGGATGCTGTAAGAAGGGGATGTTTCCATGGAACTCTACACTCACTGGTAAAAAGCAATTATTTTCAGGTTTCTGCTCTGTTTCTTTCACAGGCAAAAACTAACTGCTCCATTTCAGGTAATTGAAGGGATTTCACCATGACTGGGCACAGACAATCCCAACCTGTCCACAGGTTGCTGATCATTGGCACAACATGAAGAGAGATTAACACAGACTCTTTCCATTTATTAAACACACAGAGAATAATAATAAGCTAGTAAAATGTTTGCCTGCTGGTAGATTTAGGGGCACATTTTACCAAGTTGGATTAGAGTCAGAAAGAGGAACTTCAAGCAAATCCTAAAGAAAGACTATGAATTTCCACTTTGAAGGATGGGTTTATATTTTACTTAGGTTGAAATCCAGAGTTCCTGGCACATGGTAGGTCCCCAATTATTTTTAACAAAAAGATTGCACATTTTAATATGGAAGAGTGAAAGGGATGATTTAAAAGTCATTTTGAGGAACAAGAGGAAACATCTTCATATCAGTGAAGCTAAAGTTGAGGAAGAAATTTTTGTACCTCAAAATCTCAGTCTCAGAGCTGTGTATTCAGGAAATTTACAACCCCAAAGCCTACAAATATGTAATCATATATTGGAGCATAGACAGGGAGACCCCCTTGAAGTCTTTCCCAATTGATGCATCACTTATTCCATCATTTGTTGCCTGGCCCAGGAGAAGTCATTTAACGCACCTCTGAAGAGTGAGGCTGCGATATTTGCAATTTACGCCTCAGAGGACAGATGAGAGCCTCATAAAGAAAACGCTTTGTGCTGGAGAATGACTCAGCAGAAGCATTTCTGAGCTTCATTATTGAGAATATTTTGAATATTTGAGTCTGCAGCCATTGCAGTTGCACCTCCAGCAGATGGTAGGTTACAGCTGGCAGAAGCCAGGAGGTCAGCATGCTCAGGGGACCCCAGGGAATGGTCAGGGCCCCTTGCACTGTTTTCTCACAGGGAAGGCTTCAGCCCTGAGAGTCACAATATGTTTCCAAATGAAAATCCTTTCCCCAGGGGAGCATTCTAACAATAAATTGAGAGACCCTAAGGAAGGGCAATTTTATTTTTTCTGAGTGGTTGTGTTTGAGTTCAGGTAATTTGTTCATTCATTGATTCAGCAAGCATTTGTTGGGCTTTCTCTGTGTCAGACACTAAGCAAGGTAACAGAGAAACTGAATTGGACACAGCTCTTCTATTGAAAATGTTTATAGTCTCACAGAGGGATAGACACATGTAATTTGCAATGTAATGTGGAAGATACGCACTAAAGGGACAGACCAGGTATCATGCTAGTGCAATTAAGCAGTGATACATTCAAATGGGAGCAGTAGGAAAGGTGTGCAGGAGAACAGAGACTCTTTTTTTGTCTTGTGGTAAAATTCACATAACACAAAATTCATTATTTTAGCCATTATAAAGTGTGCAATTCAGTGGCATTTAGTCCATTTACAATGTTGTGAAACCATCACCACTATCTAGTTTTGGGATATTTTCATACCCTAAAAGGAAACACCATACCTCCTGTCAGTCATTCCCCCTTTTCTGCTCCTCCAGTTCCTGGAAGCCACCAGTCTGCTTTCTGTCTCTATGGATTTGCCTGTTCTGGATATTTCATATAAATAGCATTATACAATAGACAGCCTTTCATGTTTGGCTTCTTTTACTTAGTATATTTCCCCCCCCACCCTTTTTTTTTTACTTTATTTTACTTTACAGTACTGTATTGGTTTTGGCATACATTGACATGAATCCGCCACGGGTGTACATGAACTCCCAAACATGAACCTCCCCCCCTCCTACCTCCCACCCCACATCATCCCTCCGGATCATCCCCGTACANCCTTTTTTTTTTACTTTATTTTACTTTACAGTACTGTATTGGTTTTGGCATACATTGACATGAATCCGCCACGGGTGTACATGAACTCCCAAACATGAACCTCCCCCCCTCCTACCTCCCACCCCACATCATCCCTCCGGATCATCCCCGTACACCAGCCCCAAGCATCTTGCATCTTGCATCGAACATAGACTGGCTACTTAATATATTTTCAAGGTCCATCCACTGCATGTATCATCAGTACTTCATTCTCTTTAATGGTTGACTAATACTCCATTATATAAGTATACCACATTTTGTTTACCATTTATCAGTTGATGGACGTTTGGGGGGTATTTCCACCTAGATGGGGACTCTTGAACAGTGCTTTATTGATCTGAATAAAAATGGCTTTGCTATCCTTGTAAAGCAAAGCAACACGGACTTCCAGGCGCCATAGTATATAGTTGTTTACTGCTCTACAACTTCTTCCATCTCCAGAAACATAGCAAGGACAAGTCGAATATTAAAAGATAACCAAAAAGAAATAACTGGGATCAAAGGCAAGGGAAGCATCTCTGGGACCAGAAATTCACAACAGCGAGCAAGGGTGAAAGCCAAGGGCATGCTGGGCTCCAAGTCTGGATCCAGACAATGGTAGCGGGAGACCCATTCCAAAAGAGAAACAGGAGCCAAACAGCTCCACACAAGGCGGGAACAGAGTCAGGCTCCCTGCATGAAGCCAGGAGTAGGAGTCAGTGCCCCTTCCTTGAGGGGGCTTAGCAAGGCTGCCACCCTGCCTCTTGGTGTAACTGTTTCCAGGTCAATAGGAACCTGAGGAGACAGCAGAACAGACACAACAGCACAGCCAGGAACTGAGCCACGTCTCCTGCAGGCTCTGAGACTGGATAGCCCCAGGCTGCAGCAGGAGAGGGGTGCTGAAACGTGCCTGTATCGGTTCTGGACTGGGACTTCGGGAGTTAGAGGAAGGCAGGAGCACACCCCTTCCACTACTAGAAAGTAAAGGAAAGAGTGATGTATAACTGATTCACTTTCTATGGCAGAAAGTAACACAACATTGTAAATTAACTATGCTCCAATAATTTTTTTTAATTTAAAAAAAAAAGGAAAGATGAAGAAGCAGAGAATTTCCCTGCTTTAAGGTCACTTAAAATGACCTTAAAAATCAAAAGGCTAAAGCACATGAGGAAATCTAATTCTAAGAAAGACAATAGAAGCAACAATAAGAATACAAACTCACTTCTGAAAAAATTTAATCGAATAACACGGACTGACAAAAATGTTTTAAAATGATAAATACAACATGGATGAATATAATTCATAGATTATATTATAAATCACATATAACAATTAAAGTTGTATTGAAAGTGAAAGTTCCTCAGTTATGTCCAACTCTTTGCCACCCCATGGACTATACAGTCCATGGAATTCTCCAGGCCAGAATACTAGAGTGAGTAGCCTTTCCCGTCTCCAGGGGATCTTCCCAACCCAGGGGTCGAACCAATGCAGGGAACTCCTACTCCTGCATTGCAGGTGGATTCTTTACCAGCTGAGCCACCAGGGAAGCCTATATAATAATACAGATTATATAATACTGAAAAAAGCTGGACATAAGAGTACACAATACATGCTTACACTGACATAATGTGAAAAAAAAAACAAACCATACTACCAACTGCTAATCTATGATGTTAGAAGTCAAGAGAGTGGTTATCCTTGAAAGAGAGCCCAAATGGGTGCTAGAAATGTTTCATTTCTTAACTTGGGTGCTTGTTACATGAATGTCTTCACTTCATGAAAAGCCACTGTTACATACATAGTCAATCGTCTTTATTCGACGATTTTATATTTGCAAATTTGGCTACTCATTAAACTTTCCTTGTAACTCCCCCAATCAATATATGCCTCCCCTTTATGGTCCTTCATAGACTTACACATTGAGGGGAAAAATCTGAGTCATCAGATCCTTGTAGTCCCACCAAAGATGGAACAAAGCAACACTCGGCCTTCTTGTTTCAACTCTCATATCATAAATTAGGGTACTTTTTGTAGTATACCTACTGTGACGTTTTTCAAATTTACATGCTTTTTGTTGGTGATTTCACTGTTTGAAATGACTTCCAAGCATAACGCTAAAGTGCTGGCTGGTGTTCTTGAGCTCAGGCAGAGATGTGCCTTAGGAAGAAAGTAAGTGTATTTGGGCTTCCCTGGTGGCTTAGACAGTAAAGAACCCGCCTGCAATGCGGGAGACCTGGATTGGGAAGATCCCCTGGAGGAGGGCATGGCAACCCACTCCAGGATTCTTACATGGACATAGGAGCCTGACAGGCTACAGTCCATGGGGTTTCAAAGAGTCAGACACAACTGAGCAACTAAGCACAGATAAGCATCCTTCAGAAGTGAGTTATAGTATTGTTGGCTTTGAGTTCTATAGTAATGAATCAACAAATTAAAAACTTGCAAGCAAGACATTTTCCTGGTCTCTGCTTTGTGGGTAAATCTACACTATGACGGGCTTCCCTGGTGACTCAGAGGGTAAGGAATCTGCCTGCAGTTCGGAGACCAAGATTTGATCCCTGAGTTGGGAAGATTCCCCTGGAGAAGGGAATGGCTACCCACTCCAGTATTCTGGTCTGGAGAATTCCATGGACCATGTAGTCTATGGGATCACAAAAAGTCGGACACAACTGAGCGACTTTCACAGACAGCTACACTGTTACATCAAAGGTTCCCAAATTTATCATGATTACAAAAAAACCACAAACCTTTATTCTTTTATGTGTTTCCATGTAACCATGTGTAATTTATTCACTAGGGTGTAAACCTAAAAATATTATTGCTCAGTCACATGTGTGCATTTCCAATTTTATTAGCAACTGTCAAGTTATTTTCTCATGTAGTTGTACTAATTTAAACCATTGTCCATACCATTGAAAATTCACATTTCCCTACATCTTCTTCAATATTGATATTGTCTGATTTTAATTTTTGCAGAGTCATTATTGTTTAGATATCCATTTCCTTGATCACTAGTGAAATTAAACAGCTCTTCATAAGCTCACTGCCCATTTTGTTTTCTTCTTATGTGAATTCCTTGTTCAGCTCCTTTGCCCATTTTATATTGAATGTGTCTTTTTGTTATTAATTTATAGCAATTCTTCATATATTCTAGATACTCTTCCTTTGTCTGATTAATATGTTGCGAATATTTTTACTGGTGTTTTAGTTGTGTTCTAGCTTTGTCTATGATAATTAGTTTTTATTTTTAATGGTTCAAATCAATTTTTTCCTTTATTGTTCATAATTTTTGTGCCTTACTTAAGAAATCATTTTTTTCTTAGAATCTCATAACGATATTTACTTATTTTCCCTTCTCACAGTTTTACAGTTTGGTTTCACATTTAGGTCTAATACATCTGAAATTTATTTTCATGCATGGTGTGAGGAATCAGTGTTTTTGAGCTAATAAGCATTGAGAAGAAGCTTTTTTTTTTTGCAAAAACATCTTGGCATTTTGCAAAATGCACATGTGTCAGACTAGAAATGGCAGAGAGTTTGCAAAGGAGGGAGGAAGCAGGAAGAAACTAGGGATAGTAGAGGAATTCCACGTATCGTTCAATTGTGAGTGCTGTGACCTTGTGTAGGCAAAGCAGTCATGCAACAACCACTTTGAGGAGGTTTACAGTGGGTCTCAGTTGTTTACAGTAGAACATTAATGAATATTTTTCCATCCCCTCACCCCCTCTAGGCAGTTGAAATATGTTCTGGGACATTGTGAAAACTATGAGAAAAGAAAATAAGTAGTTTTACTCTGAACTAAAGACAACGAAAAAAGGAGGTCTGCAGCAAGATCACATTGCAAAGACTAAGCTAATGGGTTGGGAATTTTCTGCTATTTTGAAATAGCTTTGAGGCTTATATTCATTCATTCAAAACACATGTATTGATCACCTGCTCTATTTCAAGAATTATCTCGGGTACACAAAATACTCCTGTGTATCTTGGGTACACAGGAGCTATAAAGATGAATAAGTCCCACTTCTTGCCCTCAGTGAGCTCCTTTCTAGGCAAAAAGACAAATATAAGGAAACAAGTCTCCATCCTAGGTGATAAATGTGAAAAAACAAACAAACAAACCAACTACAGGGTACCACACAAACAGCACAGAGCACAGAGGAATGTTTTCAGGTCCAGGAGGGTAAGAGATCAAAGACATGTTCCTGGAGAAGCTGACACATGAGCAACAACACATGAAGCAAACGGAACAAACATGGGCTGAAATTTACCTTCTTTTGCATAAATACCTAAATTTCTTTCATTCACTAATAAAGTTTTTAGTTAAGCACCTACCGTGTGCCAGGTGGTAGCGACACAAGAGGAATTCTCGTGAGAAGATGGTCCTGCATACCTAAAACTAATACAATGTTGCATATGAATTATATCTGAGGGAAAAAAGGGCACACAGGAGTACAGAGGTTGATAAGACAGATCCTCCAATGGAGAGTTGCACCCCGGTCCAGCATGCATAAAAACAGCACCCAATTCTGTCTGGGAGAATCAGAGAAGAGGGGCCCAAGAAATATGTGGTCCTTGGGTTCAAACTTAATAGGTGAATGGAAAGTTTGCCAGGCAGAAAGGTGGGAAGCTGTCCATTCCGTGGAGGTTGTAGGATATAAGGCAAGAAGCCTGATCACGACCTCCCTTCCAGCTATACTGCCTCATCCATAGATCTGACTCAGAGAAGAAAAGCAAAGCCATTCTCTGAAGTACTGTGGCCACTGATTGCACAAGAAATGACCTCCTGACAAGTAGATAATGGCTAATGCGGTAACTGGGCACAAAGGGCTTTGCACAATTAGCAGGCACTAGAAAATGAATTCAGTCAGTCAGACTGAATTCCTTAAGAATTTAGAGAATACAGAGTGGGCTGTCCAGTCAGAGTAGAAGCCGGTGCTCAGAGAGAAGAGGGCCTCTGACTAAAGCCTCTGGTGCCTGGAGTACCCTCAAGTCCTGGAGAGCTTTTTGATGCTAGATCAGTCCACAAGTAGCCTCATGACTCTAGGTCTTATAGTCAAGCCCCACATAACTGCTCACACTCATATACAGTGTACAAAGTAATAGAGTGGGTAGCAAAACATTTTAGGGAACTTGTGAAAAACGAAAGTGTTAGTCATTCCGTCGTGTCCAACTGTTTGGCCCCACGGACTATAGCCCACCAGGCTCCTCTGTCCATAGAATTCTCCAGGCAAGAATACTGGAGTGGGTAGTCATTTCCTTCTGATCCAGGGATCAAACCTTGGTCTCCCCATTGCAGGAAGGTTCTTAACTGTCTGAGCCACCAGGGAATTTGGAATCTAGGGCAGCTCCGGGTAAGATATAAGAAAGGTCAGGGACTTCCCTGGTGGGCCAGTAGCTAAGGCTCCATGCTCCAATGCAGAGGCCCTGCGTTTACTCCATGGTCGGGAAACTAGGTCCCACATGCCACAACTAAGAGTCTTCATGCTGCAACTAAAGATCCCCCATGTGCCACAACTAAAAGGTCCTGAATGCCAGCAAATAAGACCCAATGCACCAAATAAATGAATGAATTTTTTTTTTAATTAAAAGAAGAAAGTCATAAGAGCTCATGGTTACTGAGTGTTCACTATGTGCCAGGATTGTTTTAAGGGCTTCACAAATAAAAACTCTTCTAATTCTTAAAAGAGCTCCGTGAAGTGCTATTAGCCCATTTACCAGTAAGGAAATGCAAGGACAGAGATGTAAAACAATACACAATGCACAGCTATTACGTGGCAAAGAGTCTGAATGTAGGTGGTTTGACTTAGCCACCAAACCACACCCGTTCTAGAGAATTAAGAGATGTTTGCTAGAGAAGGCAATGGCACCCCACTCCAGTACCCTTGCCTGGAAAATCCCATGGATGGAGGAGCCTGGTGGGCTGCAGTCCATGGGGTCGCGAAGAGTCAGACATGACTGAGCGACTTCACTTTGACTTTTCACTTTCATGCATTGGAGAAGGAAATGGCAACCCACTCCAGTATTCTTGCCTAGAGAATCCCAGGGATGGGGGAGCCTGGTGGGCTGCCGTCTATGGGGTCGCACAGAGTCGGACACGACTGAAGCAACTTAGCAGCAGCAGCAGCTGTAGAGGTAAGCAGGGGACAGATCATGAAAGACCTTGTATGCCTTGCTAAGGAGTCTACATAATTCAACAGAGCAGTCCTGCATTTATCTGTTTTATATATTGCACTTCTGTTTGAAGATTTCATTTAGATACAGGGTCTGCTTCTAAAACTGCAAAGGCAGTGGCAGTGACTGAGGAATTTTGAGTTGGAGTGTGATGTGGTCTTTTGATTTGCCTTTTAGAAAGATCAAGCTGGCAGTAGTATGACAAGTGAACAGGTGGTATCTACACTAGAGGGAAGGCCATTGCAATGTTCCAGATGAGAGATGAACAGGCTTGATGAAGAGTAGGGTAGCGGGAATGTGTATGCAATGTATTTAGCAGGGGATTCAACAGGACAGAAGAGACTGAATGTGGAGGAAGAGAGTAGGGGGCCCGGGAGGCTAGGACTTCACACGCCATAGTCAAGGGCATGCTTCACACATGTGCACATTGGTTTGCATGCACACACTACGCCTAGAGGAGCATTAGTGGCTCCAGGTAGGAAGACACACACTCGGATTCACAAATGTATTTCCACACAAGGTGGGAGAATCTGCAACTCTCCTCCCTCCTCTGACTCTCTGTCAGGATCCCATTCTGAAATCTGATGCTGTTCTATTACAGATAAATTCGCCATAAATCTATCTATCTGCGTGGTTCTCAGCCTGGGGCATCCCACCCCTCGACAAAGGGAGGTTTGAAAATGTGTGGAGGCAATTTTAATTGTTCCGATGACCTGGTCATGCTGGTGACCTTTAATGCCCAGGGAACAGAGTTGCTAAATAATGTGCAAAACAAAACCGTACCCATAGCACAACCTCTGAGAAATACTGGAAAAGCTTTGTACCCCAAAGTCCCAGACTTGAAACTTATCACCTCCCTTTCCCAGATGGGGCAAATTATCATTTTTGAACCTCAGTTTCCAGACCTGTAAGATAGGAATCTATTACCTGCTTCCCAGGATTCTTATGAGGATTCTGCAAGGTAACATAATGCTTCACATATATGGAGTTCTTGATCAGAATAGTTTCTTTTTTCTTGTTTAGCATCACAGTCCTTTTCTCAGCTTCCTTTTATGGGTCATGAACTAGTGTTCTAATTTCCAAGAAACAAATGTTGCTCCCGCCCCTCTTATGATCCTGGGTGCAGAGCAGGCTGTACAGTCCACTTCAGGGGTAAGTGATTGACAGCAAAATGTCCCTTGAAATAACTCATGAACAGCTTGTGGAAGTTAGCTGTCAGAAATTCCAGTTCAGGAAGAGTTGTTTCCAGCACTGGTGGCTGTCAGCCCATTATATTTATAGAGACAGGGCAGCGTGGATGAGTGGATGGTTCAAGCCCAAAATGGGGGTGAAATGATGGGGAGGTCTGTGCCTGAGTTTCCTTTACTTTAGAAATCAGAGGACTAATCCTACAATTAATCACTGAGTTGTCTGAAGTTTTCTAACCAGTCTCTTCGAGATGGTAATAACAGATACTTATGTTCGATTAACTCAGTGATTAACTAAAATGTCTAGCACTTAGCTAAACACTTTATTTGTGCATGTGTGTTTAGTTGCTAAGTGGTGTCTGACAGGCTCCTCTGTCCATGGGATTTCCCCAGAAAGAATACTGCAGTGGATTGCTATTTCCTTCTCCAGGGGATCATTTTTATTTACATTACCTCTAAATGTTCATTAGACCATCACCAACTCGATGGACATGAGTTTGAGCAAGCTCTGGGAGTTGGTGGTGGACAGGGAAGCCTGGCAGGCTGCAGTCCATGAGGTTGCAAAGAACTGGACACGACTGAGTGACTGAACTGAACTGAAATGTTCATAACAGTTTTCAAGGCAATTCTTGTATTACTTATAGATGTGAACATTGAAGCTTGGCAAGGCAGAGTAGCTTACCCAAGATGACACGGCTGCAAATGATCAGGTTCATTTTGACATTGGCTTTTCTTAACTGTGATGCCGTCTTTCTTCACTAAATGCAACAGAGGACCAGGAAGTCTTCTGCTGAGTTTTATTTTCATTCTCTTTAGCGCATACTTCCCTTCCTGTTTGACAATAACAGTCCTGACCTCTCTTGAAGTATACATCTGGTTGTGGGGATCCTCTGTACAGTTTGGTGAAAGGCTGGGTGTCAGTAAGGATCCCTGGGCTACGATGGGGTGCCCAGCACTGGTGACTGAAGGTAGACCAGATGGTTGGATGTGGTACTCTGTGTGATAGTGACTGCTAAGTGATAATGAGTATAATTGTTGCTGAGGTCACTGATACAGTGTTAAGAGCCAATGATCCCCTGATTGATAGGGTGACCACTCAGACTGATTTATAATTGTGCCATGCTGTTCATCAAATATTTTGAATATCACCCCTAATTGTATTATTAAGTGGTCTGACTTTAGAATGCTGGCCTCATTCTATATATTACTATGAAGAAGGCTAGTAAAAGGAGTTTTATATTTTTTGTTGCATATAGAACAGTATTATTATGAATATCAAAAGCATTTATACATTTATGTTTTCTTCAGTTCCCAAAGAAATATAACTTCTTTGTAAAAATTTGGAATACACTTAACTATCTTTATCTGTTAGCTGCCTAGCCAGCAACTCTAGCAATACCCAAGATATTTTTTTCAGACATCTCCCTCTCCTGACGGTAGCCCATCTCCTTTGGGTGGGCCCTGATTATTTGGGGATAATCAGGATAATGACTCAGAAATGGAGATGTGACACAATATGACCAATGAGACTCAAGTGTCAATGGTCTGGGCCATATGAGAAAGAAACTTCCTCTTGTTTTGAAAGCGCTACCTGCAGAGGGATTTTCTCCCTGGGACATTATGGTCAGTTCAGTCACTCAGTTGTGTCAGACTCTTTGAGACCCCATGAACCACAGCATGCCAGGCCTCCCTGTCCATCACCAATTCCCGGAGTCCACCCAAACTCATGTCCATTGAGTCGGTGATACCATTCAACCATCTCATTCCCTCTCATCCCCTTCTCCTCCTGCCTTCAATCTTTCCCAGCATCAGTGTCTTTTCCAATGAGTCAGCTCATCACATCAGGTGGCCAAAGTATTGGAGCTTCAGCTTCATCATCAGTCCTTCCAATGAACACCCAGGACTGATCTCCTTTCGGATGGACTGGTTGGATCTCCTTGCAGTCCAAGGGACTCTCAAGAGTCTTCTCCAACACCACATTATGGTAAGCACATGCAAAGCCTGAAACTTCTGCAGCCACTTTGACACCATGAAGGGAGCCAGCCTTGGAATAAAGCTGGAGCCTTGGAAGTCAGAACAGAAAAAGGGAAGGAAACCAGACTCTGAAGGGGAACAGCATCAGTGAACCCCTGAACCAAATAAGCACTGAAGCTCCACTCACCTCTGTCCTTTTCAGCTATGTGAACCTGTAGATCCCGTTTATTTTTCAAGCCAGTTCAAGTTGGGTTTCCCATTTCTTGCAACTAAAAGCAGAAGTGGTTGGTTAACTGCCATAGAAATCTAGAAGGAACATAAATAACAAGGTCATGACAGCCTACTATCAAATCAAGACACATTGTGAAGTCCATCAAACCTGCATGGCAATATTTAAAGTGATTCTCATTACCTTTAGTTAGAGGACAGATTGTGCTAAAAATCAGACCAAGATCTGATTGTGAAGGAAGATGAATTCATAGCCCTAACAAATCTATGCTAAAATTAGGGTCCTGGTAAGATAAAATCAGGATCGTGACACATAGGATAGGCATATTTGGATAGATGCCTTTGAGAACCTGGAATCCTCTGGACCAGCAGAGGTGCCCTACATTTCTAGGAGAGTAGCTTTCCATTGCCCACCCTAGATTGATAACTGGGGTTGGGTTTCAGCATGGTTTTAGGGGGTAAATATTGTCTTTTTTGTGTAATAAAAGAGATTATTCCCCCAAAGAGCTTCAGATCATGACAAATCTATGACAAAATATATATATGGAGATGGATCTCAAGATTACTGGACAGAAAGATTTGATATAAGGCTGGTAATAGAAGATTTAATGATATGGAGACACCTCCATTGTGCCATGCTGTGCTAATTTGCTTCAGTTGTGTCTGGCTCTGTGTGACCCTGTGGGCTGTAGCCTGCCAGGCTCCTCTGTCCATGGGATTTTCCCAGGCAAGAATACTGGAGTGGGTTACCATGCCCTCCTCCAGGGGATCTTCCTATGTCTTTTATGTCTCTTGTATTGGCATGCGGGCTCTTTACCACTAGTGCTACCTGGGAAGCCCTGACACTTCCATTACTTTGTCTTTGATATCATGGCAAGGATCCCTGGAGCTGGCACTAGTAAGCTGCTGGAATGGCTCCTTGAAGCTTGGAATCAATGATGGTCTACAGGAAATAAGGTAGAGACGCTTTGGCAGAGTGTTAAGGAGGAGGTCAAAACCCTCAAAGAGGTAAGCGTTTGAATGCACTTATGTAATGCCAGAGAGCTCTCCAGTTGACTGTGTTCCCAGGGAAGGCCCAGAAGACACTTCCTTCATTAAGGCAATGAGGAATATGCTAGGGAGAGGGCTCAGTGCTGTCAGTCTTCTACAGGCCAGGGTTGATGGTAAGAGATGCTGTGGCAGAACTGGCATCCCTAGTGTCAATGAGATGATAGAATTCTGGAATAGGGAGGTCAGGAGGCAACACTTAACTTCAGAGACAATGCAGGTGTCATTGCCATAATGAACATCAAAGTCAGCTGGAAATCAAGGCCCTTTATCCATGGGGATCAGGGCAGTGGCTAATAGACAATGATGTTTCTAAGGGCAGGAAGTGGACAGCCAATGAAGATGTGGCTTAACTACTGTGATCAAAATAAATGAGTAGAGGGTGAGCAGCAGGTTGATTGCAATGAAAAAAAAAGTCCTGATTTCTCCCCTATTTTCCAAACCTGAGCCAGATTTTAGAGCACATGATCGAAGGGGCTGAGCTGTGTTGAAGAAGAACCCTGCAATGCTGCATCAAAAGTATGTAACAGATTCTCTCCCAATCCTTCCTCCAAAGGGACCTACAGTCACTGGTGTAACTGCACACTGAGTGCAGTGAGAAGATCCAGATAACTGAAGGCTGCTGGACATAGGATTTTAGTTGATACTGCTATCATGGGGACCCCCCAAAATGTCATTATGGTCCCCATGCCTAGGGATGGGGTATGTGGAGGCCAGGCATTACGTGGAGTCCTGGCCCAAGTCCATTTTCTCCATCTCTGATTGCATAACTGAGATGGATATACTTAGCATCTTGTTCCCTGGCCTGCGGGGCAAGATTCATTATAATAAGGAAGGTTTAAACCACTGCCCCCTGGGCATGATAGTAAATCAGAAATAATACTGCATCCAGCATGGAAGAGCAAAGATTAGTGCCACCCTGAAGGACCTAAAAATCAAATGAATCAGGGACAAAGATGGTTCATTGCTTTTACCATAAATCTAAACAAATTATAATCCCAATCCCAGCTGTTATGCCAGATAGAGTATCTTTACTGAGAAGATCAGTACAACCTGTGGTACTTGATAGGCATCAGCTGAAATGGTGAAGGTGTTATTTTTAATCTACATCAGAAAAGCAAATCAACAGCAGTTTGCATTAACCTCCAACAGAGAGAAGAACACATTCATAGTCTTGCCCTAGAGCTAGATTACTTCTCCTACATCTGTCTCATTGTAGTCCAGGGGCACCTTGATAATCTCCACATTCCACAGAACCTCATGGTGACTGGTCCACTCTATTGATGAAATCATATAGCTTAGAGCTGGTAAGTGGGAATGATAAGTATTCTAGAAGCCTTAGTAAGGCACCAGAGTGCCAGAAGGTAGGAGATAAATCCTATAATCATTCAGGGGGCCTAACACACTGTGACGGGGAAGGCAATGGCACCCCACCCCAGTACTCTTGCCTGGAAAATCCAATGGACGGAGTAGCCTGGTGGGCTGCAGTCCATGGGGTCGCTAACAGTCGGACAGACTGAGCGACTTCACTTTCACTTTTCTCTTTCATGCATTGGAGAAGGAAATGGCAACCCACTCCAGTATTCTTGCCTGGAGAATCCCAGGGATGGGGGAGCCTGGTGGGCTGCCGTCTATGGGGTCACACAGAGTCGGACATGACTGAAGTGACTTAGCAGCAGCTGGGGAAGGCAATGGCACCCCACCCCAGTACTCTTGCCTGGAAAATCCAATGGACGGAGTAGCCTGGTGGGCTGCAGTCCATGGGGTCGCTAACAGTCGGACAGACTGAGCAACTTCACTTTCACTTTTCTCTTTCATGCATTGGAGAAGGAAATGGCAACCCACTCCAGTATTCTTGCCTGGAGAATCCCAGGGATGGGGGAGCCTGGTGGGCTGCCGTCTATGGGGTCACACAGAGTCGGACACGACTGAAGTGACTTAGCAGCAGCAGCAGCAGCAACACACTGTGAAGTATTGGGGGTTCCAATAGTCTGGGGTGTGCTGGAATGCCCCCCTCCAAAATAAAGGAGAGACTATTGCACCTTATACCCCCAGCATTGAAAAGGGGCCTTGGTAGATCTCTTTGGATTTTAGAGATAACACATACCATGGTTGGGAATATTATTCAGTCCCATTTATCAGATGAATCAGACAGAAAACTGGGTTTTGAGTGGAGCCTAGAGTCAGACAGGGTGCTTCAGTAGGTCCAGGCTGTCACAAAAGGCTCTGGGCTCATATAACCCACAGAGGTCAATGGGGCTAGAAGTATCTGTGGCAGATAAAGGTGCTGCATGGAATCTCTGGCAAGTTCTACTGGGAGACAGTAGCAGTACGAATTCTTGAGGTTCTGGACTACTCAAAGCTATGCTGTCTGCAGCAGAGAGATGTTCATCATTCAAGCAACAGCTCCTGGCACACCATTGAGCCCTGGCAGAAACGGAGTATATGACCATCGGGCACCAGATGACAGTGTAACTTATGAAGGTTGGAGCCCATCACTCCCACTGAGTCACAGGCTTGAGAGGCACAGCAGTAATCAATCGTATGAGAGAACTGAGTTCAAGCAAAACTGGAGAGTTCAAATAACTTACACTATCAGGTGTTCCAAATCCCCACGCCACCTCCTTCTGTGGTAGTAATACCTCTCCCTCAGCTCAGACCTAAGACCTCATGGGGAGTTCTAAATGACCAGCTAATATAAAAAATTTTAAAAACCTGATTCTCATTCATGAATGATTTGTTACTATGAGCCAAAGATGTACTGCTGACCCATTATGGCTCTACTCAAGACCATAAACCTCCTAATAGACAGAACTCTGTGCGGTACATCTGGTCATCAACTTTTGTGGAGGGTAAAAGCAACCTGAGAAAAGTGTATTAACATTTCATTGCATGACTATCCTTTGCTTATCCGTTTGAGCTGATGGACATTTAGGTGCTATCTACTTTTTGACTATTATGCATAATACTGTTATGAACATCTGTGCATAAGGTTTTGTTTGAACACATGTTTTCTAATCCTCTTGGGTGGAATTCCTGGGTAATACAATAATGCTACGTTTGACTTTTGGGGAAACTGCCAAACTTTCCCACAGGGGCTGCACCATTTAACACTCTCACCAGTTATGTAAAATGGTTCCAATTTCTCTCTATCCCACCAACACTTGTTATTTTGTATTTGTTTTTTCAATAGTCATCCTTGTGGGTGTGAAATGGTATCTCGTTATGGTTTTAGTCTGAATTCCCCTGATGGCTAATGAAAGATTCACTTTTCTCTCTTGTAAGCTAGACCACACATTAAAAAATAATATTGGTTGTTATATTTTTTGTCAAAGTGTTTGTAGTGGACATACCCAGAATACTTTTCCCACCACAGCAGAGTCTTTCTCTGCAGTCAAGGATTATTAGGGTTAAAGGGGAAAACAGATTAGAGTATACAGATGAATGGCTAGAGGGAACAATATGTTTTCAGATAGCTAGAATTGGTATCAGGAGAGGATTTCACATAAAAGATTTTGACATATGGAATAACCATCATAGAAATGAGATGGCTAATAGCAAGGCAAGAGTTTGTTGAGGAGATTGCCTCCCTTGTTATAACAGAATGCTCATTTGGGACCATATTCATATATCCAATATTTGGAGAGATATAGAAACTTCAAACCTAGTTTTTCCTATGTCCAGAACCTTCTCATGCTCTGGATCTGAAAATCATATCTTGAAATATGGGATTTAAACTATATCCAAGTGACTATCCAGACTACCCCACTGGATTGTTAACATGACAACACAGCTGCAAATCGTTCATTCATTCACTTAAGAACTAGTTACCAATGGGACTTTCCTGGCGGTCCAGTGGTTGGAACTCCATGCTTCCACTGCAGGGGATCTAGGTTCAATCCCTGGCTGGGGAACTAAGATCCAGCATGCCATGCAGCATAACCAAAAAATTAAAAATAAATAAAAATTGAAAAAAGAACTAGTTATCTAGCATCAAGAACCAGCATTGGGAACAGTGGCAGTCATTGTTCAAGGTACAGAATGTATGGTAATTCAACATGAAAGAGCATGTCCCTGCTCTCCCAAGTCTTATAGCAACACTGAATACACAGTACTAGAGAGCCTCTGGAGAAGGCAATGGCACCCCACTCCAGTACTCTTGCCTGGAAAATCCCATGGATGGAGGAGCCTGGTAGGCTGCAGTCCATGGGGTCATGAAGAGTCAGACACGACTGAGCGAATTCACTTTCACTTTTCACTTTCATGCATTGGAGAAGGAAATAGCAACCCACTGCAGTGTTCTTGCCTGGAAAATCCCAGGGACGGTGGAGCCTGGTCGGCTGCCATCTATGGGGTCGCACAGAGTCGGACAGGACTGAAGCAACTTAGCAGCAGCAGCAGCAGCAGAGAGCCTCTAAGTGTTCCGGGACCTGCTCCTCTCCCTCTTAGAGTTTCTACCCTCACACAGGACAGTCACTTCTTCAGAGCCCCCATGGCACCCTCTCAGAATGCAATTAGAATGATCCAGATAGAGAGTATCAAGTGTGCACTTTCACAAAGAGACAATCTCGATTTAATTAGAGCGAGGATGCCATTAACCCATTATTCAATCAACTGAAAGGCCCTCTAACCTAAAAATTTGGAAATGCAAATGAAGGCAGACACAGTTGGAGAGATTTTTAATATCTAAGTGTCCAAGGGCCAGATGACAGCTCACTCCACATGCTGTCTTTGCCTGGAAAATCCCAGGGACGGTGGAGCCTGGTCGGCTGCCATCTATGGGGTCGCACAGAGTCGGACAGGACTGAAGCAACTTAGCAGCAGCAGCAGCAGCAGAGAGCCTCTAAGTGTTCCGGGACCTGCTCCTCTCCCTCTTAGAGTTTCTACCCTCACACAGGACAGTCACTTCTTCAGAGCCCCCATGGCACCCTCTCAGAATGCAATTAGAATGATCCAGATAGAGAGTATCAAGTGTGCACTTTCACAAAGAGACAATCTCGATTTAATTAGAGCGAGGATGCCATTAACCCATTATTCAATCAACTGAAAGGCCCTCTAACCTAAAAATTTGGAAATGCAAATGAAGGCAGACACAGTTGGAGAGATTTTTAATATCTAAGTGTCCAAGGGCCAGATGACAGCTCACTCCACATGCACAGTTCACACTCTCCAAGCCTTTTCCCAGTAATTACTGTAAAAAGCTTTGAGATACCTTGAGCATAATCACAGTTCTGGGGAAACAAATTAGACAGTACATTAATTATGTTGGTTGCTGAAAATATGGGGGGCCAGGGGACCAAGTGCAGAAGGACTGGGGCCTTAGAGACAGCCAGAATGGAACTGTGTACTTCAACTTGTTAAAAACACAATCCAGGACATCTGGGAGAACTGTCATCTGGAATTCATATGGTCACAGGGAAAAACACTGCTGACAGAGAACTCAGTGATTAAAGGCAGATTCGGCAAAGCCACTGAACTAGTTATTGAGCGTCAAGGACCAGCCCCGAGAATGGTGGCAGCCATTGTTCCAGGTACAGAGTATATGGGAATCAACAAGGGCTGGGCTGGACCCTCCAGAGGAAGCATGACCTCGCCCTGCAGAAGCGAGGTGTGATGTGAGAGAGCCATGGGGCAAAGCTCTCCTGAAAGCCAAGTCAGAAAGGGCAGAGAGACACACTGACTGAATTGATACCCTCCAACCTTAATGATTGGCTGAGGGCAAACCAATCAGTCTCCAAAATTGGCTAGAGTTTCCCCACATCACTGCCATTGCCCAATCTATAAAATCTTCCACTTTTTTTTTTGCAGTCCGTGGAGTCACAAAGAGTTGGACACAACTGAATGACTGAACTGAACGGAACCTTTAAGTACACCAGGGTGAAGCTTCCAGCTTAATACTGGAGTCCCAGCCTAATACTGCCTGGACCATCAGCATGGGGCTGGGACCCTAGGAGAAAAATGAGGCTTTTTTACCTGTCCTTGTGATGACCCAAGTCACCCAGAAATGCCCTTCTCTCAGCTGTGTGGCTAACCCTTTCTGAACCGAACTACTGATGTTTGAGTTGAGACAAATGTAAAGTAGATGGAAAAGTCTTTACCTCGGAAACAAGAGCGTATTCCTGGTTCTGATGGTTACTAATTAATGGCCTTAGATGACTCATTTAAAGCTCTCAGATTCAGTTGCCTCATCAGAAAATGGGGATGGGCTTAAATCAGAAGGTCTCTTGAAGTCTTTTCTGAGTATAATTCTGAAATGTAATACCCAGGGAAGTACATAAAACATGAATGTAGATTTTAATCATTCTCATGTAGTGACCACCCAGATAATCAACACAAGTCAAGAGAAACTATATCTAATACCATTGGAGCACCTTTACACGTCCCTTTCTAATTATCCCCCCTTTTTCCCCAAGAGGGGTACACTATCATGATATGTACAATAATCACAACCTACCTAAGTATGCAAGCCTAGATTGAGGTAGTTTAGTTTTGCTGGTTTTTAAATGTCATGTGACCAGTAGAGTACTGTAAAGTAAAATAAAATTTAAATAAATAAATAAATAAATAAATGTGGATGAAACCATGTAGTGTTTATTCCTTTGTTTCTGGCTTTTTTGGTCAAATTGTGTTCATGAGATTCATCTATGTTGTTGAGTATAATAGCTAGGTTCATTTTGTTGCTGTATACTATTCTACCATATGCATTGAATATATAATACAGTTTATCCATTTTACTGTTGATGGACATGTGCGTTGTTTCCAGTTTGACACTTTTGAAAGCAATATGGCTACGAACATTCTTGCTCATGTACTTTCTTATTCAGGAACTTCTGAGTCACAGGGTTAGCAAATTTCTAACGTTATTCAAATATGCCAGTTTTCCAAAGTGGTTGCACCAGAATTATACTCTCATATGTGGAATCTAGAAAAAGGGTACAGATGACCCTACTTGCAGGGCAGGAATAGAGATATAGAGAACAGACTTTTGGACACGGTAAGGGGGGATGAATTGGGAGACAGGGACTGGTGTATGCGCACTGCCGTATGTAAACAGACAGGTAGTGGGAACCTGCTGTATAGCACGGGGAGCTCAGCTTGGTGCTCTGTGGTGATCTAGATGGGTAGGGTGGGTGAAGGGTGGGAAGGTGATCCGAGAGGGAGGAGACGTATGTATACATATAGCTCATTCACTTCATTGTACAGCAGAAACTAACACAACCCTGTAAAGCAACTATACCCCAATGAAAATAAGTAAATAAATAAAAACAGTGTAAGAGAGTTCCCCACCTTAGCCAATACCTGATGCTGCCAGCCTTTAGAATTTTTTTAACCCATATAAAGGATGTGTAACAGAATCTCATGGCTTTATTTTGTATTTTTTGATTACTAATAAGACTGAATTCCTTTCCTTAAGTATATTCACCGTTTTGACTTCTTTTTTACAACATGTCTGTTCGAGTACTTTCCCATTTTAAAATTATGTTCTTTTCTTATTGATTTATAGGTGTTCTTTATATAATGTCAGTTATAAGTGTGGAAAATATCTCCCTCCACTCTATGTCTTGTTTATTCACCCTCTTAATAGTGCTTTTGATAGACAGAAGTTTTTAATGTAGAATAATTTTCTCTTTTATGATTGGTACATTTTGTATCTCTTATGAAAATTTTTCCTTTTCTAAGGTCATGAAGGTATTCTCCCATATTATCTTTTAAATACCTTATTATTCTATATTTAATTTTTAGGACTCCAATCTACCTAGTGTTCCAATTCATCAAAAAAAATTTATAGATGATATCGGAATACAGTCAGATTTTTACACACATGGATACCTATCTGCATGATCACCTCTCTTTTCTCATGTTTTCCCCAGTAATCTGCAATATTATTTTTCTCATATATTCAGTATCTATACATGCAAAAGCTATTCCTGAGTTTTCTGTTCTACTCTACTGGCTCAGTTCTCTGTCTTGGCACCAAGATCATACTGTCTTAATTGCTGTAACTTTGTAGTAAATCTTGATATCTGCTCGAACAATTTCCCTTATCTTGTTCTTTTATAAGAATATCTTGGTTAATCTTCACTTTCTATATTTCCACATAAATTTTAGAATCATCTTGCCATGTTCCATAAAAGCATCTTGTGATTTTAATTGGGACTGCACTGAATCTAGTGATCAGTTTAGGAAGCTGTCTCTTATACACATCTAGATGTGTATAAGAGACAGCCAGACCACCTGACCTGCCTCCTGAGAAATCTGTATGCTGGTCAAGAAGCAACAGTTAGAATCAGACATGGAACAATGGACTGGTTCCAAATCAGGAAAGGAGTATGTCAAGGCTGTATATTGTCACCTTGCTTATTTAACTTATATGCCGAGTACATCATGAAGAATGCCAGACTAGATGAAGCACAAGCTGGAATCCAGATTGCAGGGAGAAATAACCTCAGATATGCAGGTGACACTACCCTTATGGCAGAAAGCGAAGAGGAACTAAAGAGCCTCCTGATGAAAGTGAAAGAGGAGAGTGAAAAAATTGGCTTAAAACTCAACATTCAGAAAACTAAGATCATGGCATTCAGTCCCATCACTTCATGGCAAATAGATGAGGAAACCGTGACAGATTTTATTTTCTTGGGCTCCAAAATCACTGTGGATGGTAACTGCAGCCATGAAATTAAAAGGCACTTGCTCCTTGGAAGAAAAGTTCTGACAAATCTAGATAGCATTTTAAAAAGCAGAGACATGACTTTACTGACAAAGGACTGCATAGTCAAAGCTATGATTTTTCCAGTAGTCATGGATGTGAGAGTTTGACCATAAAGAAAGCTGAGCACTGAAGAATTGATGATTTTGAACTGTGGTATTGGAGAAGACTCTTGAGAGTCCCATGGACTTCAAGGAGATCAAATCAGTCAATCCTAAAGGAAATCAGTCCTGAATATTCACTGGAAGTGCTGATGCTGACGCTGAAGCTCCAATACTTTGGCCACCTGATGCAAAGAGCTGATTCATTGGAAAAGACCTTGATGGGTCTTTTTGCAAAAGACTGAAGGCAGGAGGAGAAGGGGACCACAGAAGATGAGATGGTTGGGTGGCTTCATTGACGCGATGAGTTTGAGCAAGCTCTGGGAGTCGGTGATGGATAGGGAAGCCTGGTGTGCTGCAGTCCGTGGAGTCACAAAGAGTTGGACACAACTGAATGACTGAACTGAACGGAACCTTTAAGTACACCAGGGTGAAGCTTCCAGCTTAATACTGGAGTCCCAGCCTAATACTGCCTGGACCATCAGCATGGGGCTGGGACCCTAGGAGAAAAATGAGGCTTTTTTACCTGTCCTTGTGATGACCCAAGTCACCCAGAAATGCCCTTCTCTCAGCTGTGTGGCTAACCCTTTCTGAACCGAACTACTGATGTTTGAGTTGAGACAAATGTAAAGTAGATGGAAAAGTCTTTACCTCGGAAACAAGAGCGTATTCCTGGTTCTGATGGTTACTAATTAATGGCCTTAGATGACTCATTTAAAGCTCTCAGATTCAGTTGCCTCATCAGAAAATGGGGATGGGCTTAAATCAGAAGGTCTCTTGAAGTCTTTTCTGAGTATAATTCTGAAATGTAATACCCAGGGAAGTACATAAAACATGAATGTAGATTTTAATCATTCTCATGTAGTGACCACCCAGATAATCAACACAAGTCAAGAGAAACTATATCTAATACCATTGGAGCACCTTTACACGTCCCTTTCTAATTATCCCCCCTTTTTCCCCAAGAGGGGTACACTATCATGATATGTACAATAATCACAACCTACCTAAGTATGCAAGCCTAGATTGAGGTAGTTTAGTTTTGCTGGTTTTTAAATGTCATGTGACCAGTAGAGTACTGTAAAGTAAAATAAAATTTAAATAAATAAATAAATAAATAAATGTGGATGAAACCATGTAGTGTTTATTCCTTTGTTTCTGGCTTTTTTGGTCAAATTGTGTTCATGAGATTCATCTATGTTGTTGAGTATAATAGCTAGGTTCATTTTGTTGCTGTATACTATTCTACCATATGCATTGAATATATAATACAGTTTATCCATTTTACTGTTGATGGACATGTGCGTTGTTTCCAGTTTGACACTTTTGAAAGCAATATGGCTACGAACATTCTTGCTCATGTACTTTCTTATTCAGGAACTTCTGAGTCACAGGGTTAGCAAATTTCTAACATTATTCAAATATGCCAGTTTTCCAAAGTGGTTGCACCAGAATTATACTCTCATATGTGGAATCTAGAAAAAGGGTACAGATGACCCTACTTGCAGGGCAGGAATAGAGATATAGAGAACAGACTTTTGGACACGGTAAGGGGGGATGAATTGGGAGACAGGGACTGGTGTATGCGCACTGCCGTATGTAAACAGACAGGTAGTGGGAACCTGCTGTATAGCACGGGGAGCTCAGCTTGGTGCTCTGTGGTGATCTAGATGGGTAGGGTGGGTGAAGGGTGGGAAGGTGATCCGAGAGGGAGGAGACGTATGTATACATATAGCTCATTCACTTCATTGTACAGCAGAAACTAACACAACCCTATAAAGCAACTATACCCCAATGAAAATAAGTAAATAAATAAAAACAGTGTAAGAGAGTTCCCCACCTTAGCCAATACCTGATGCTGCCAGCCTTTAGAATTTTTTTAACCCATATAAAGGATGTGTAACAGAATCTCATGGCTTTATTTTGTATTTTTTGATTACTAATAAGACTGAATTCCTTTCCTTAAGTATATTCACCGTTTTGACTTCTTTTTTACAACATGTCTGTTCGAGTACTTTCCCATTTTAAAATTATGTTCTTTTCTTATTGATTTATAGGTGTTCTTTATATAATGTCAGTTATAAGTGTGGAAAATATCTCCCTCCACTCTATGTCTTGTTTATTCACCCTCTTAATAGTGCTTTTGATAGACAGAAGTTTTTAATGTAGAATAATTTTCTCTTTTATGATTGGTACATTTTGTATCTCTTATGAAAATTTTTCCTTTTCTAAGGTCATGAAGGTATTCTCCCATATTATCTTTTAAATACCTTATTATTCTATATTTAATTTTTAGGACTCCAATCTACCTAGTGTTCCAATTCATCAAAAAAAATTTATAGATGATATCGGAATACAGTCAGATTTTTACACACATGGATACCTATCTGCATGATCACCTCTCTTTTCTCATGTTTTCCCCAGTAATCTGCAATATTATTTTTCTCATATATTCAGTATCTATACATGCAAAAGCTATTCCTGAGTTTTCTGTTCTACTCTACTGGCTCAGTTCTCTGTCTTGGCACCAAGATCATACTGTCTTAATTGCTGTAACTTTGTAGTAAATCTTGATATCTGCTCGAACAATTTCCCTTATCTTGTTCTTTTATAAGAATATCTTGGTTAATCTTCACTTTCTATATTTCCACATAAATTTTAGAATCATCTTGCCATGTTCCATAAAAGCATCTTGTGATTTTAATTGGGACTGCACTGAATCTAGTGATCAGTTTAGGAAGAGCATTTCTAGTTTTACAATATTGGCTTCCAGTCTGTGACTATGGCATATATCTCTTTTTATTTAGGCCTTCCTTAAATCTCTCAAAAATTCATAGTTACCTTCCTTGAGGTCTTGTAGTGGACCATCCACAATAGCTACTGACCTCAGGACTATCTCAGTGCTCCTCTCCAGCACTGCCGTTCACCCCAGGCCTCTCTGTCCACTCAAGCCCAAGCCAGTTCAACAGGGACAAAGATTCTTCTTCCACCTCTACCTCCTCAAGCCATTTCCTCTTCACCATTTCTCTTTTAAGTTATCCCAAATGCTGTAACCAACCTCTACACCAACTCGACCATAAGCACCGTTCTCTGTTAGCCCTGATGCTTCCTGCTGGCGCCACACAATATACTGGCATGTGGCCTTGGTCTGCTGGCAGCATACACCCCCATGGTAATGCTCCAAGACCACCACCTGAAAGGTCAATTTCTCAAGAGATATGCAGTGGCCTCAAGAATTCTACAAGTCCACATTGCTTGTCCCAAGATCTGGGGGTGACCACAAGGGATACTGATCCAAGAAGACTGGGGTAGACACTGATGAAGGGTACTCCTTCACCTCTCTCTGTGCAATGCTCAAATTCTCTGCAGGACAGACTGACATATTGTCTGTGGTCCACATTCTCTTAGTTCACTCAGGCTTATCATGTGACTTCTTTCAGCCTTAGTTTCCTTATCTGGAAAATCTGGACAACACCTGCCGTGGCAGCATTCATTTCAACCATATTATCTTCTGCTTTATTCTCCTACAGACTGGTCAGTGAATTACTTACATTTTAGTTTCTTTTTCAGATAGAGGTGGCCATGACATGACATAGCTCTACTGATGAGATGCAGGCAGAAGACCCCAGGGAGGCCTTCCCTTCCGAAAAAAGGCAATGTCTGACAAGGAGGAGGCTGTGGCTTTCTACCCGTTACAGTCTGCGCCACTCAATCCCCCTTCCTTCTGTCTGTAACATGGATGGGACGTCTGGAGGGGCAGCATCCATTCTATTCCATTCAAGAAAGAAAAACACACTAATGGTGGCAAAACAGGTAGAGAGCAGAGAATTGAGCTTCCCTGGTGGCTCAGACAGTAAAGAATCTGCCTGCTATGCAGGAGACCCAGGTTCCATCCATCAGCAAGATCCCCTGAGGGAGGAAATGGCTACCCACTCCAGTATCCTTGCCTGGGAAATCTCATAGAGTAGCCTGGCAGGCTACAGTCCATGAGGTCTTAAAGAGTCTGACACAGCTGAGTGACTCACACTTTCACTTTTCAGAAGAAAATTAGTTCTTCATAACGACTTTAACCAGTCAGACAGTGCTGAGTTTCCTAACTTGAAAACCCATTCATGTGGGAAAAGATAAACTCCTTACTTGTCTGAGTAAGTGGAAGGGTTTTCTAATGCTTATGGCCAAAAGCATTCCTGATACACTTACTTGACAAGGTTGTGATCGGAAATAATGAAGAATGCATGGAAAACTCAACAGCACCTTCAGCAGCTATTATTATAGACTGCTGTGTATGAGCCTGTTGCTTCTTTAGACAGAGTACTGCTGCTGCTGCTGCTAAGTCACTTCCAACTAAGTCATGGCCTACTCTGTGCGACCCCAAAGACAGCAGCCCACCAGGCTCCTCTGTCCCTGGGATTCTCCAGGCAAGAGCACTGGAGTGAGTTGCCATTTCCTTTTCCTACACTTTCACTTTTCAGAAGAAAATTAGTTCTTCATAACGACTTTAACCAGTCAGACAGTGCTGAGTTTCCTAACTTGAAAACCCATTCATGTGGGAAAAGATAAACTCCTTACTTGTCTGAGTAAGTGGAAGGGTTTTCTAATGCTTATGGCCAAAAGCATTCCTGATACACTTACTTGACAAGGTTGTGATCGGAAATAATGAAGAATGCATGGAAAACTCAACAGCACCTTCAGCAGCTATTATTATAGACTGCTGTGTATGAGCCTGTTGCTTCTTTAGACAGAGTACTGCTGCTGCTGCTGCTAAGTCACTTCCAACTAAGTCATGGCCTACTCTGTGCGACCCCAAAGACAGCAGCCCACCAGGCTCCTCTGTCCCTGGGATTCTCCAGGCAAGAGCACTGGAGTGAGTTGCCATTTCCTTTTCCAATGCATGAAAGTGAAAAGTGAAAAGTGAAAGTGAAGTCACTCAGTCATGTCTGACTCTTTGCAACCCCATGGACTACAGCCTACCAGGCTCCTCCGTCCATGGGGTTTTCCAGGCAAGAGTACTGGAGTGGGGTGCCAGTGTCTTCTCTGCTTTAGACAGACTAGATACTTCTGAAGGACAAGGGCCAAGAAAATGCACTGAGCACAGAGAGGAGGTCAATACAGACTGAACTGAACTGAAATGAGATCTCTCCTGGGCAAAATGTTTCATACCGACATACCTATTTTAGCCTTTGCTTTATTATATTTTTTACAAACTGAAGCTTTGTGGCAACTCTACATTGAAGAAATCCAGTGGGACCATTTTTCCAATAGCATTTTCTCACTTAGTGTCTTCAGGGTCATATTTTGGTAATTCTTACAATATTTTAAAAATGTTCACTATTATTATATTTTTGATGGTGATATGTGGTCAGTGATCTTTGAATTACTATTGTGAAAGATTACAGCTTGGAAGGCCAGATGATGGTTAGCATGTTTAGCAATAAAGTATTTTTTAAATTTCTACTTATTTCCTTGTTTTGTTTTTGGCCGTGCTGGGTCTTCCGTGCTGCACGTGGGCTTTCTCTGGTTGTGTTGCATGGGCCCCTCATTGCGGTGGTTTCTTTTATTGCAGAGCACGGGCCCTAGACACATAGGCTTCAGCAGCTGTAGCACAGAAGCTCAGTAGTTGTGGTCCATGGGCTTAGTTGCCCCATGGCATGTGGGATCGTCCCTGACTAGGGATCGAACTGGTGTCCCTTGCATTGAAAGGCAGATTCCTAACCACTGGACCATGAGGGAAGCCCATGTATTTTTGATTAAGGTATGTTCATTAAAAAAAATAATAATACTATTGTACACTTGATAGGCAATAGTGTCAACATAACTTTTACGTGCACTGGGGAACCAAAAACTTGTGATTCACCTTATTGCCATATTTGCTTTATTGCAGTAGTCTGGAACTGAACCTGCAGTATTTCTGAGGTCTGCCTGTTCTTAGAGGATCCAGCAGAAGGACAGATGTATCAGTCTGTTCAGTGCAATGAACAGAAATCACTCTAAGTATTTTGTCCAGAAGGAGATTTAATACAAGGAATTAGGTATGTCTGCGGAAGAGATGTGTGGTGTGGAAGTCAGGGTTCTGCCACCAGACTGCTGAATAAACGAACACATCACTGAAGTTATTAGCAACCCGCTATTGCTGCCCCCTCTACAGATACCACAACTGGACTTCAATCCCACAAATATGGACAGTGGACACAAGAAGCCAGAGTCTAGCTGCTGTCATAGCAGAAATAAGTCCTTCCCGTCACTTCTTATTTCCAAATGTAATTTGAGAGCATTTATTGGTGATAGCTACACTGAATCCAGGAGCTTAGTTGCAAAGGAGTCTAAGAAACACAGCTTTTAGCTTTTTCATCAATCTAACTAGAAGGTAGAATGGAAGCTGAGAGGCCAATCTTCCCCAGCAGGGACATGGAGAGGAGATGGGTAACAGGAGGGGAAGGAGGGAAAATTGTGATCCATGCTTTCTTGCAGTTCTGTTTGAGGCACCAAGGAAAGGGGATCAACCACGGTATTTTCTAATCACTGATGGTTTTGCAAGAATAAGTTCTGACAGGCAAGCTGACAGCTCCTGGGAAAGGAGAAAGCAGCCCACATGCTCGTATGTGTCTCATTTTCTTAGTGAAACAGAAATAAATAAGGATGAGCTGGGGGAAGCCAGACTGAGAGCAGCCTCTGTGAATTGCCGCGCGCCTGTCACTTTTCTTTTGTCTGGCTCCACTGCACCTTAGAGGGTGTGCGCTGGGAGGGGAGGGGAGAGAGGCTGGAGCTGCCCTTTCCCCACGCTCGCTCATCCTGCGCTTGGTCAAGGAGACACTCTGGGTCTGAGACTTGGCTGGAAAGTCATTCAGGGTCTCTACTCACCTAGCAACTCTCCAACCAGCATGCAGAGTTGCCGTGATGGTTTCTGTATCGCTGTGCGCCAGGCCTTGTGCTGACTGCTTTGTGTACAGGTTTCACTCAACTGTCAATGAACATCCATTTAACAAATATTAGAAAGGTAGAATGCCTTTCGTGGAGTAGGTTCTGGTCTAGGTGATCAAAGGAAATAAAACTATCTGACCTTATGACAGATATAAATGAAAGTCATGACCTTCAGATGCAGGAATTTTCACATATATTTATTTTCACGGGCCAAAATAAAGCAATCTCTGAAGCACCTCAACCCTTTAACATATAAAAACGTGTTCAACATGTTGCCCCAATGCTTTGCCTCCTTCTCTCTCACTATTGGGCCGTATTTGGATTCTAAGGTTTATCTGGAGTCCGGTCTTTAGCCCCATGCGGTTAACATATTTTTAACCACATGCATATTTGGTTATTTTTGCATATTTTTCTGTTCCCTATCTCCTCCCCAGGGAAACCTGGTGTGCTACAGCCCATGGGGTTGCAAAGAGTCGAACATGACTTAGAGACTGAATAACAGTCTCCTGCACTTCTGGTCTTGATGGAGTATTGACTCACTCATTATAGCCATCTACCTACTGACCACCACCCCTGTCCCATTCCAGCCTTCCTCCAGCTCAGTTTGCCCTACTGCTTTGAAGGGGCATGTCTCCCACGACAGAGTTGGGGCTTCCACTTGTAGAAGGACCCCTGGAAAAGGGTTTTCTGCTTATGTGAGTGCTGCTCAGAGAAATTCTTCCATTCTCTGAGTGAGAGGAAAAATGGTTCTTCAGAGAGGCATCTGTGAAGACTGAGGACACTGCTTGAGTCAGTGAGGCCTGATCTATATTATCATGAATTCTAACTGGAACTAGAGAAAGAGGAAATGCACCCTGTTCTAATAGTGGCAGTCACCATCCTCCTGCATACTTGCCAGATGAATCTAGCATGTGTACAAGCCCATGCTAAAATTTTGAAACTCAGAACCATCAACACATTAGGGGAGAAAACTCCCTAATGAGAGAAAATGACTCTCTTAAGAGATAAAGAAAAAGCAGTTGATTCAACACTCATTCATGATTTACAAAAAAAAAAAAAAAAAAAAAAAATTTAAAAAAAAAAAAAAAAAAAAAAAAAACACCAGAAACAAAACCAAAACCCTCTTAGCACAATAAGTCTAGGAGGGAGCATCATCAATCTGATAAAGGATATTAACCAAAAAACTAGAGCAAATGCACAAAAAGCATTCCTTTTAAAGTTAGGAATAAGACAAGCAGGGCCACCAATGCGACTTCTTTTCAATAAGGTACTGTGAGTACCTTATTTCTAGCCAGTGCAAAAAGAAAAAAAATCTTGGAAAGAAAAAATATATACCTTTAACAGAGCCGTCAAAATTTATTTAAAATAAATAAACAAAACTATCATTATTTGGCAGAGAAATTTGCATTGGAAAATTATTTTCATATAAAAATCTAAGACCATCTGCAGTTAAATTATTAGAACTAAGAATAGAAGGAAATGAAAATACTCAAGTATCAGTTTCAGTCATATACAGTAGCATTAATATTTATAAAATAAAATTTTAAAATATAAGTAAAAGAGCAAAACAAAAACTAGTAATTAAGAATAAACTTAATCAAAACATTAAGGGCCTTTAATGGAGAAAATTATAAAACACTATTGGAAAGATTTTTAAAACAGACCTAAATAAGTGTGTGTACATATCTTTATATACAAATATATAATATTTATATTTGGATAATTATAATATTTGTTTAATTAACTTATTAATAATATTTATTATTAATAAATATATTTGTATTTGGGTAGAATCAAAATTATAAAGATGGCAGTTATCTCAGATTTACTATCTATAGTCAATATACTTTCAGGCAAAATTTCAATAAGGTTTTTAGTGAAACTAAACAATCTGATCCTAACGTTTACATGGAACATTGAAGGATACAAAGCAGCCGAGAAAAACTTGAAGGGGAGAACTCCCCAACTAGAAATCAATATAGTATAAAGCTATGGCAGTTAAGGGACTTCCCCAGTGACTCAGTGGTAAAGAATCTGCCAGCACTGCAGGAGCCACAGGAGATGCACATTTGATCCATGGTTCAGGAGGATCCCCGGTTCAGGAGGATTCCCTGGAGCAGGGTCTGGCAACCCACTCCAGTATTCTTGCCTGGAGAATCCCATGGAGAGAGGAGCTTGGCGGGCTACAGTCCACAGTGATTTGGCATGCACACATTGTGGTTAAGAGAGTTGTACTATTGGACTAAACATTAACAAATTGAAAACCCTACATAACAGAGAGCCCATCAACATGTCTGTGCCTAAATGGATGTTTGATATATGATAGAAGTAGAATTTTGAAAGAGAAGTGCTGTTGAAAACATTGGTCATATTCATATAAAAGAACTGTAGTGCATACCATACACAAAAACAAATTCCAGAAGGATTAAAGATCTAATTTTGAAAGTCAAAACCTCAAAACTTTCAGAGGAAAATATAAAAGAGTATCTATGTGACCTTGGAGTAGAAAAGCAAGTCTGAAGTTAGAGGGGGGAAAAAAGCATTAACAGTAATGGAAATCAGATAAATTCAACTACATTAAAAAATAGGAACTTTTGTACAAAAGAGCTATGATGATTAAGAAGTCAAGTTATTGACTAGGAGAAGATCTGCACAACACATAAAACCCACCAAGGGTCAGTGTATAGAATATACGAAGCACTTCTACATATCAATGAGTGAAGGACAAGTAATGCAATGGAGAAAAGCTGACTGAACAGAGAATTCCCAGAAAAGGAAGTTTCAGTTACCAATACATGGGGAAAGATGCACAACCACGCAAACAATCAAAATTGAAACAATATGGCATACCATGTCATACTCAATAGAAGGGCAAAAATTAAGAAGTCTGATGCAACATGGACTCAGACATCTACTTCGGAGAGAAGTTACTAAATATAAGACGTGTACACTCTAAAAATCAACAATTCTTTTACTACCGATGATATAAAATTCCAGTTGCATACAGGTGCATGAGAAAACAAGTACAACGATTTTCATTTTAGCATGGTTTGTGTTAGAGAAATGTTTGAGTTGACATAAATGCCCATCAACCGAAGATTAACTGAATAAATTGTAATATAATCAGGATCCACACAGATAAATCTTGTAAAAATGTGAGTGGAAAAAAGCAAATTGCCAAAAGATACTTGAGTGTGATACCATTTATATAAAATTTAAAAGTAGGCAATCCAGTGCTAATTATCATTTACATCTAGATACATACCTAAATATTTTAGGTGTGAAACGTTCATAGGAATGATGGACACCAAATTCAAGCTAGTGGTTACCTTGGAGGAAAAAGGGAAGAGAAGAGAATTGGAGACAATTCATAATGGCTTCAGCTGTATCCTTGATATTTTATTTCAATTTATTAGAAAGATATCAAGTTCAGTTCAGTTCAGTTGCTCAGTCGTGTCCGACTCTTTGCGACCCCATGAATCGCAGCATGCCAGGCCTCCCTGTTCATCACCATCTCTCAGAGTTCACTCAGACTCACGTCCATTGAGTCCGTGATGCCATCCAGACATCTCATCCTCGGTTGTCCCCTTTTCCTCCTGCCCCCAATCCCTCCCAGCATCAGAGTCTTTTCCAGAGTCAACTCTTCACATGTAAAGATGGCAAAATGTTAAGATTTGCCATGCTGAGTGGTAGGTGCATGGATGTTAATTCAAACTGTTTTATGTACTTTTTTGGTTCCTGAACTATATCCTATTTTCTTTTTTTTGGCTGCATTGGGTCTTAGCTGTGGCATGTGGGATCTTTCGTTGCAGTGCGCAGACTCTCTTGTTGTGGTATTCAGGCTTAGTTGCTGCATAGCATCTTAGTTTCCTGACCAGGGATCAAAACTGCGTTCCCAACATTGCAAAGTGGATTCTCAACCACTGGACCACCAGAGGAGTCTTTTAATTTTTAAAATTATATGGAAAAAGGCTACCAAGGCGGTCAACCCCTAAGTTCTCAGGAATTCTTCTGTCATCTGTCACTCCAGGCACACTTGGCCTCCTAATCCTCAGTCTTCTTGGTGTAGAAAATGAAAGTTTTAGTCCCTCAGTCACGTCTGACTCTTTGCGACCCCATGGACTATAGCCCGCCAGGATCCTCTGTCCATGGAATTCTCCAGGCAAGAACACTGGAATGGGTAGCCATTCCTTTCTCCAGGGGATTTTCCCAACTCAGGGATCGAACCAAGGTCTCCTGCATTGCAGGGAGGTTCTTTACCATCTGAGTCATCTGGGAAGCCCCTTCGTGGTGTAACCTGATCCTAAATGGAATCTTCTTCGTGGAAGGGAGAGTTAGAACAGTGTACATCAAAACTGCCATACCATCAGTCAGGTGGTGGCATGCACCACTGGAATACTGGAAAGGATGAATTAGTCCTTTATTGGGTTCAGGTGCTATCATCCTGCTTTATGAAGCTGGTTGTTAGGAAAGGTACTTGCATCTGGGCCCCTTCCTGGGTGACTTTGCTGCTTTTCTCCTCTACTCTGGGGAGAAGCGTGTGACCCAGGAGGCAGGAAACTCTCTGCACCCTCCCTTCTCCCCTACAATTCTCTTGTCCTTATTTTAACTTTGTATTAGGAAAGATTTCAAGCACATAAAAGTAGAGTGAATGGTAAAATGAACCCTCACATCATCACCCAGTTTCAACAATGATTAATATTAATACTTTGCCAATCTTATTTCTTCTATCGCCCCGATTTTTTTTTTTTGCTGCAGTATTATACAGCAAATCCAAGACATTTCATTTCATCCATAAATACTTGTGTTAGCAGATGACTTTTAAAAATTACCATAAGATCCTTATCACACCTAGCCAAATTAATAATAATACCTCAATATCTTCTGATATAATAATATGATATTACTTTCAGATCGGAACTAGTCCCTGTTCTTTAGAGGTTTCCACATATTTCAAACACACAGAACATAAATTCATTAAGGAATGCATGGGCACCTCTGCCCCTGAAGACACAGCACTGTGGTCTGGCACAAGTAACCCAAAGCCCTAACATCTACTCTTATAACTAACACATTTCAAGCCCCAGGGAACAACTTGACCACTCTTTTTGCCCTAGAACCTCTAGGTAAAAGGTTTGCATTTGAATACTCAGTAGACATCTGAACTATACTGCTCTTAAGGTTGGAGATGCGTCCACTGCCAAAAGCCCGCAGGATTTTAGCAGCAGAAGCACTTAAGTAAAGACAAATTAATTAACTTGTCAAATCCTTCCTCTTAGAGAGCATGAATGTGGTAGATTTTACACAATGAACATCTATCCTAGTAGTGCCAAGAAATCATTTTCTTGCTTCTCTTTATATTCTAGTTCACAGTTCTGGAGTCATTCATGAATTTGCACAGTAGTTGCAATAGTTGTACATGGTGACTGAGGAATGTTTTGCAAAATTAAATAATTTGTGTTACTCTTAAATTTTTATGTTAGATCTGGATGTGATATCTCTGAAATATGATGCTGATTCTTAACTTTAGCAACTAGAAAAACAATGAATGCTGAAATTGTGATTTTTTTTTTTTTTTTTTTGGCTGTACGTTGCAGCTTGAGAGATCTTAGTTCCCTGGACCAGGGATCAAGCCCAGGCCCCAGCAGTGAGAGCACTGAGTCCTAAGCACTAGATCACCAGGGAATTCTCATGAATATTTTTTTGAAAAAAAATTTTATTGAAGTATAGTACAATATTGTTTTTAATTTCTACTGTATAAAATTATGAATATCTTATAAAAATACTTAAGTTAGAATATTTAAAATAAAATTTCAAGTTTAGGTAAATAATTTAGATTTAAATTCCCGATATTNTGTTCCAGGCAATTCTGCTATTTTCTCTTATTCTTTAGTTGGCCTGGAAAATGAGTCTTTGCCAGGGTCTGGGCAAGTAGGAGTCTGCAGTAATATTTAGAGTTCTATTTTGTGATTTTATGGAACTGCTGAAAAGGTCAAGAACATTTCTTTAAATGTCAATGGCCTGAGGGTCCAATTACCCAGGGGAGGACATTCTTGGAAGAGATGCTTTGTGAGTCTAGCAGAATGGTGTGGGACTGTCTCTTATACACATCTGATATTTGTACTTTTTCCTTTTAAATTCAATAGATAATTTAGAATAATTTCAGATGAAGGGTGTGCAACCCTATTTTGTAAAAATCTAGATTAAAAAATGGCCTAATATAGCATACAGTTTCTGTTCTTTATTTTTGTTTGTGGCTTGCTTTTGAAAGTGTAAGTGTTAGTCAATCAGATGTGTCTGACTCTGCAACCTCATGGACTGTAGCTGGCCAGGTTCCTCTGTCCATGGAATTCTCCAGGCAAGAATACTGAAGTGGGTTGCCATTTCCTTCTCCAGGGGATCCTCCTGACCCAGGGATCAAACCCGGCTCTCCCACATTGTAGACAGATTATTTACCAGCTGAGCCACTAGGGCTGTAGCTTTTAGAACCCTTTAAAAATTTAAAAACCAACCACAAAGAGATACCACGTTATAGCCACTGGGATAGCTGAAATAAGAAAGACAATGATATGTGTTGACACAGATGTGGAGAAATGGAATCATTGCACATTGCTGGTTGGAATGTAAAAGGTACAAACTCTTTGGAAAACAATTTGGCAGTTCCTCAAATAGTGAAACATGACCCAGCAATTCTATTCTTTGATGTACACCTGAGAAAATGCAAAACATACGTTCCCACAAAAACTTGTGTGTGAATATTTACAGCAGCAGTATTCATAATAGTCAGAAGGCAGAAATAATCCAAATGTCCATCTGCTGATGAATGGATAATCAAAATGTGATATGTTGTGGTATGACAAAAAATGCACTTGGTCTTTGTCCCCTGTTCCTGGCACAGAGCTCTTATAACTCTTGGAATGTCCTGGGTGATAGAAGTTTATTGTTCTTTATAGACCTTTCAGACCACACATGATTTTATGCTAATGAGGTGACTCAAAGTGGGAATCCCTAGATAGCTTCAAGATGGGGTTAGTCATCAAAAAGACCTAACACATGGTTAGAGAGGGAAAACTTTCAGCCCCATCCTCTGACCTCTGGGGAGGAGAGAGAAGCTAGAGATCTCAGTGTAAAAATTCTAGAGCCAGGAGATTCAGAGAGCTTCTGGGTTGGTGAATACAATGACCTACTGGGAAGATGGTGCCCCCTAGAGAGGGCATGGAAGCTCTATATCTCACTGCTTATACTCTATACTTTGCTCTATGCATTTTTTCCAATTGGCTGTTCATTTGCAGCCTTTATAATAAGCCAGTCATTATAAGTAAAGCATTTTCCTGACTTCTACGAGTTGTTCTGGTGACTTGCCAAACCTGAGGGAGGTCAGCTCCTGAATTTGTAGTCAGCAGTGTTAGTAACCTGGGCACTTCATTTGTGGTTGGCATCTAAAATGCAGGCAGTCTTGAGGAGCAACTAAGTCCACCAGCTGCAACTACTGAAGCCCGTGTGCCTACAGCCCGTGCTCTACAGGAGAAGCCGCTACACTGAAAGGCCTGCTCGCTGCAGCTGGAGCAAGCCTGGTGCAGCAACGAAGTACCAGCGCAGCCAAAAGTAAATAAATCTTTAAAAATAAAGTAATGTAAAATGGGGGTGGTCTTGTGGGACTGAGAGCTTAAACTGTGAGGTCTCTGCTAACTCTAGATAGTTAGCATCAGAACTGAACTGAAGTTTGGACCTGCAGTTGGTATCTAAGAATGGTTTGTTGTTGGTGTGGGAAATTGACATGTATTTCATATCCAAGAAAAAACCCACACATGCAATGTCAGAAGTGATTTCAGAAAACATGACATCTATATCCATAGAATGGAATATTATTCATATGTACTACGTATATGGCACATGCGACAGCATGGATTAATCTTAAAAACATTATATTCTAGATCATCACAGAGCACCAGGCTGGGTCCCCTATGTTATACAGCAACTTCTCACTAGTTATCTATTTTACACGTGGCTCAGTTCAGCTCAGTTCAGTCGCTCAGTCGTGTCTGACTCTTTGTGACCCCATGAATCGCAGCACGCCATTGGCAAAGTAATGTCTCTGTTTTTTAATATGCTATCTAGGTTGGTCATAACTTTCCTTCCAAGGAGTAGCGATATATAATAAAACATATATAATTATAGCTAATTTGCTTTGTTGTACAGCAGAAACCATCACAAAACTATAAAGCAATTTTCCTCCAAATAAAAATTTAAAAAAACATTATGCTAAGTAAAAGAATTCAGGTAGAACAGGTCACATAGTGTGTGATTCCATTTAGATGAAATGTCAAGAATAAGTAAATTCATACAGACAGAAAGTAGATAACTGGTTGTCAGGGACTGGTGGTATAGGGGGATGGGAAGTGACTGTTAATAGGTACAGATTTCTTTTGGAGGTGATAAAATATTCTGTAATTAAATAGTGGTCATGATTGTATAATTCTGTGACTATACTGAAAACCAGTGAATTGTATACTCCAAGAAGGTGAACTTTATGATGTGTGAATTATATCTCAACAGAGCTGTTATTTAAAAATGTAAAAGGACTCAAGTGGAAAGTGGCTCAGTCCTGTCCAACTCTTTGTGACCCCATAGACTATACAGTCCAAGGAATTCTCCAGGCCAGAATACTGGAGTGGGTAGCCTTTCACTTCTCCAGAAGATCTTCCCAACTCAGGGATCAAACCCGGGTCTCCTGAATTGCGGTCGGATTCTTTACCAGCTGAGCCACCAGGGAAGTCCAAGGGCCATGCAAAAGCAGCCCAAGAGCTGAATCTGACCTGCAGACTGCAGATTCCTTTTTAGATGACAAAACTTTTTTTTTTAAACGTATGAGAAAATAACTTATATTTCTGGTCTTAGTCTGACCTGTGTAAATGTAAGCGATGTTCCTGATCTAATATCTAATCTATTTTTAAACTTTCTTGATTTTGTTCAAAATGTCTTTAACACATTCATTCTCTCCTCCCCAGGTTCTGTCCTCTCTTGTGTTTCCCTCCAAAGCCAATAGTTGTTCCTTCCCTATCCGTTGATTCATCTGGTTCCATATCAATGGGGAAAGAAGAAAAGTGGGGAGAGGTCCTGGATCAGATATCTAGAAGACAAGCAGATTTTTCACACTGTGGAGATTCAAGAGCATCAGTCCTCTGTATTTTATGGAATGCTGTAATTACGGCGATGATGGGAACAGACTGAGGGTGATCATGCATGCTGATGGTGGGGGGAGCATGTTGATGGTGCTGGTGGCAGGGAAGGACAGGGTTCCGATGCAGATAACAGCAGTCCGTAATGGGATGATTACCAAATAGGAGATGTTTTGAGAAGAGCCCCTTTTTTGTTCCAGGCAATTCTGCTATTTTCTCTTATTCTTTAGTTGGCCTGGAAAATGAGTCTTTGCCAGGGTCTGGGCAAGTAGGAGTCTGCAGTAATATTTAGAGTTCTATTTTGTGATTTTATGGAACTGCTGAAAAGGTCAAGAACATTTCTTTAAATGTCAATGGCCTGAGGGTCCAATTACCCAGGGGAGGACATTCTTGGAAGAGATGCTTTGTGAGTCTAGCAGAATGGTGTGGGAGGAGCTCAGTATGGAGGGATCCACGGAATGGCCCCAGGCTTCCCAGGGAGAGGGTCCCGGGCAGAGAAGCAGAGGAGGATGGGCTCCTGCAGAAGCTGCTGCTGCTTCCCTCTCATAGACAGGGAAGCCCAGCTGAGCTGCCTTTTCTAAGCAGAGCTCACTACTCTCTCTGCCCCTCTTGTTCTCCTGGGTCTACAATGCCTACTCATTGGAAAAGACCCTGATGCTGGGCAAGACTGAAGGCAAAAGAAGAAGGGGGCAGCGAAGGGTGAGATGATGAGAGAGCATCACCAACTCAATGGACAAGAATCTGAGCAAACTCCATGAGATAGTGGAGGGCAGAGAAGCCTGGTGGGTTATAGCCCATGGGACACAAAGAGTCAGACACGACTTAGTGACTGAAGAACAGCAACAACCGTGTCTACTGGAGCTTGAGGAGCACCCTCCTCCCAAATTCCAAACTGTAGAGATCCCTGGGACTGACCTAAGAAAGGCCACGTGTTCAAATCCCTGAACAAGTGTTTTCAAACTTTTAGTGAACATAGGTCTCTCCTGGAGCATGTACTGCAAATGCAGAGTCCTGAGCCCCACATGGACTCAGAGATCTTACAATGAGCAGTATCACTATTTTATAATGAGACAGGAAGATATTTTTGTGGGAGTTGGCAGCTTGCTAAAATGCATATTCCCAGGCCCCCAACTCCATTGAGTCAATTCCCAGAGAAAGGGGGTGCCTGGAGAGAGGGGATGGGACACCAAAATTTGCATTTTCAGCAACTTCCTCCAAGGATTTTGAAGCTGGTCCTCTCCAGATCTCCCTCTAAGAACCATGCATTTGACCTGAGGATGCTCTGACCCCTCTGAATCTCTCCTTCGGAAAACTGTGTCTATTAAAATATAGGGTGGGCAGTAAGATAACAGAGCTATGAAATCAGAAAGATCTGAGGTTGAAAGCTGGCCCTGCCACATTCCATATCATCTTGGGCAAGTTACTCAACCCTTGAGCCTCTATTCCTTCATCTGTAAAACAGAGATATTAATGCCCACTTCTAGGAGTCATGTGGGGAAGGCAATGGCACCCCACCCCAGTACTCTTGCCTGGAAATCCAATGGACGGAGTAGCCTGGTGGGCTGCAGTCCATGGGGTCGCTAACAGTCGGACAGACTGAGCGACTTCACTTTCACTTTTCTCTTTCATGCATTGGAGAAGGGAATGGCAACCCACTCCAGTATTCTTGCCTGGAGAATCCCAGGGATGGGGGAGCCTGGTGGGCTGCCATCTATGGGGTTACACAGAGTTGGACACGACTGAAGTGACTTAGCAGCAGCAGTAGCTAGGAGTCATGGAAAGTATTCACGGAAATCATGAAGGTGAAGAGGTTATCCCAGAGCCTTGTACATGGTGAGTGCCCTGTAAGTACAGCTCAATTACTATTATTAGGCATCTGGGAAGCTTCAGGTAGGGCTTCTGGTCCTGGCCATCTGTTTCCCTCTGCACACAGGGCCGGCAGTGTGTGGGTGCATGTGTGTGCTCACGTCTTTGATCCTCCTAGCTGTACCCCACCCACCCATCACTTCTATGCTTACCATCCAGAAGCTCAAGGATGCTGGCCCAAATAAGAGGGGGTGATGTGTTTTGCCAATACCCCATACCCGGTCAGGGCCAGCTCCTCAGAAGCGGCACCAGTGGTGATGAACAAGGCTGCTTTGAACACAGAAGCAGACCATGGTCCCATGAGACCCGTGTGTTCAGGATTTTCTCTGTGGCCTGAAGCAGATGTAAGAGACACGGATCAGGAAGATCCTCTGGAGGAGGGCACAGCAACCCACTCTAGTATTCTTGCCTGGAGAATCCCATGGACAGAGGAGTGTAGCAGGCTAGAGTCCTAAGCGTTGCAAAGAGTTGGACATGACTGAAGCAACTTGGCATGCACTCGCACTGTGGCCTGAAACATTTGGAAGTTGAAGCTTACTCTGGACAGAGGTGTCCAGGGCCCCCGATCCACTCTGCTCTCAGGACAGACTCCAGGGAATCAGTCCTTTCCCTGAGGCCACTGGCAGGCCTGAGAGCTATCAGCTTGGCTTTGGCCTTCTCTCAGCAAACAAGGGGCTCCCCAGGGTTGGCCTGAAAGGATGTGTGTGAACTCAGCTGGGGAGGTGGATTGAAGTTCCCTCCCCCAGCCTGCTTCCAGGAGCCTGGAACTGGAAGATAATTCTGCCAGCCTTACCACCAGCCACAAATCGCTCCTGCTCTGGGACAGTGGTCCTGCTGCTTGAAAAACGAGCTGAGAAGACTCTACCCCCTGGCATGGCTTTTCTTCAGGCTACCACTTATCAAGTGCCTACTTGGTGCCCAGAGCCTACATCCACTACCTCTTATAACCTGTGCCATAACCCCGTTTACTAGGCACTATTATCTTCTTCATTTTAAAGGTGAGGAATCAGGACCTCATGGAAATTAAGATCTAACAGACAGGGAATTCCCTGGTGGGCTAGTGGTTGGTGTTCTGCCTTTGTACCACAAGGACCCAGGTTCATTCCCTGGTCAGGAAACTAGGATCCCACAAGCCACACGGCACTGCCAAAAAATCCGATAGGCAGTGAATGGTGACACTTAATTCAAACTCAGGTCCGCTGCCGCTGCTAAGTCGCTTCAGTCGTGTCCGACTCTGTGCGACCCCAAAGACGGCAGCCCACCAGACTCCCCCGTCCCTGGGATTCTCCAGGCAAGAACACTGGAGTGGGTTGCCATTTCCTTCTCCAGTGCATGAAAGTAAAAAGTGAAAGGGAAGTCGCTTAGTCATGTCTGACTCTTAGCGACCCCACGGACTACAGCCCACCAGACTCCTCCATCCATGGGATTTTCCAGGCAAGAGTACTGGAATGGGGTGCCACTGCCTTCTCCAAAACTTAGGTATAGCAAACTTCAAATCCTAGACTTTTATCTTCGAATTTTACCCCAACTGCTGGTGGTTCAGTTGGTTAAGAATCTGCCTGCAATGCAGAAGACCCAGTTTTGATCCCTGGGTTGGGAAGATCCCCTGGAGAAGGGACTGGCAACTCACTTTAGTCTTCCTGCCTGGAGAATTTCACGGACCATGGGGTTACAAAGTCCGTGGGGTCGCAAAGAGTCAGACACAACTGAGCAACTAAGCAACTACTGAGCAACTACTTTCACTTTCAAGTAAAGCTGACTAGGATGAGAGGGTGCCAGGACAAGATGGCAGGTGTGGGTCACCAGGGCCAACATGTGGGGTGACAGGTGAGAGCATTCCATGAGGCAGGTTGACAAGTTAGGAGTTGTAAAGGAGGGAAGGGAATACATCCAGCTTGTCTGTGGCCCTAACAAACCAGAGCTGGTGAGAGTAACATTCACAAAACTTCTATAATAGGAACGGCAAATATATTCCACAGGCCTGCTAGTGACAGGGCAGGTGAAGTAGGTACCTACTCTCCATTCCTCCTCCCAATTTCTGGGCAGAGCCCCACCTCTTCTAGTAAATTGCTCCTCCATTTCCACCATAGGGTTCCCATGGGAGCTGCCATTTGTTACTTGGTCCACTGGCCATAGTTGAGAGCTCCAGAGGCAGGAGCTCTGAAACACCCAAGCTGAGCCAGTCTGATGTCTTTTTTGGGACTTTTTGAACTGGTACTGAGATAAAGACCTCATCTCTTTCAAGGAGCTAAGGCTGTTAGGGATGAAGCTCAGGAGGTGTAGGAAGTTGATCTACAGTCAGATCGGAGCAGAGACAGGAGTGCAGATGTAAGGCCCCTGGTTCCTGGCAGCATTCAAGACTTGAGCTCAATGTTCCTGAGGCCCAGTGGCATTCCTGCTCCCTCTAGGCTGACTGTTCAATGCTTCTTCAGGCTGGAATGTTTTGCCAGTACCCCATATGTGACTCCAGCCAGCTTTTCATGAGGGACAACCTGGGACCAGCCCAGCTACCAGTAAAGCCTCTTTTGTGCCCAAGGTAGTATGACCTGGGTTCCCTTGCCACCAAGAGACCTGACCAATCCATCCCCTCCTCCATCACTGCTTGCGTGAGGAGGACAGAGCCAGCATATTCCAGAAAGCTGGGGCAGTGAAGCCAACCAGAGAGGCTCAGGTGCTCAGTGGTGACACGGGGCCAGGTCCAGAGAAATCTCAGACCTGGAACAGCCGGCCCCAGTTCTGGGCTGCAGAGCCCTGGTCGGAAGCCAAACTTCTGGGCTAGGCTGGCTCCTGGTACCCAAGACGGAAGCCAAAGGGGCTGGGCTTAGAGGTGGCCACTCTAAATTTGTCATCACTTCATACCTGAGCCAGAAATGATGCCTTTCCTCTGACCTGGGCAGCAGGGCTGACTTTCAGGGAATCACTGTGAGATTCACTAGACTTTCCCTGGGAGTCCAGGGCCTGCTCAGATCCCTCAGAACTCCTCAGCCAGTCGTCCCTCAAAGCCAACATGGCTGGGGAACAAAGAAAGGATGGGAGGGAGAGAGGCAGAGAGGAGAGGAAGAGGAGAGAGAGGTATTCTGAGAAGTGAGAGGAAAAGGGAGATAGGGAAGAGGAATCTGCAGAAAAATCCATCTTTATTTCTTTTGTCAGCAGCTCTCAAGAGATTCTTCTCCTTTTCCTTCCATCAGCAGACACCATGGGCTTATTCACCCTTTAAGAAAGAGCTTTTCTGCTCAGCTTGAAGGAGTGGTCAGGAGTGTGGAGCTGAACAGGCAGGCTCAGCAAGGCTCCTGAGCACCCCTCTGGGTCTCAGTTACCCCCAGGGGCTTTAGGTTCTAGGGGAGGGTCCTAGAGCAGGGGTCCCCAACCTCTGGGATCTAATGCCTGATGATCTGAGGTGGAGCTGATGTAATAATAATAGAAAGAAAGTGTACAATACATGTAATGTGCTTAAGTCATCCTGAAACCATCCTCCTCTCCCCGGTCCATGGAAAAATTATCTTCCACAAAACTGATCCCTGGTGCCAAAAAGATTGGGGATGACTGTCCTAGAGGATACCCATTTTTGGATGGAGAGAGCTAGACCCTGAGACTCTACAGTTGGCCCTCCTACATACTGAAGACAGAAGTGCATATTTGGACCTCAGTTTGCTGCCTGTGTGTGTAACTGAATAGGGTCCAACAGATGCTGTCCTGGGGGTCCTCCTGCTAAGGGTTCAGGGCAGAAAAGAAGAAATGCCCTGCCATCTCCCGCATCCTCACTACCCTACCCCAGTCTCCTTTTGGCTTACACTAAACTTTCCATTGGGTTTTCTCATGGGAAGGTCACAGGAGTCCCCAAGGGAAAGCCAAGCAATAGCCAGCATCTCCACATCTCTACATTTCCAGAAGGATAAGCAGCCAGAATGGAAGATTCCCTTGTTCAGAGCTGCTCAGCGTGTCCCCATAGAACTGAGTTTTGCCCACTGCACCACTCTCCCCTCTCCTGCAGCCCCGGCCCCACCTCTGCGCCACTCCGCAGCTTGGCACCCCCCACCGAGTCACACGCCTTTCACAGGACACTTCTAGCTTTTGTCACGGGCTAACTTTACACGCTGTGCGCAGTCTCTGACTAGAGTGAGCTGGCAGAGGTTCAAGGCTGTATCTCACCATCTCTCTATTCCACTGTCTCTCGGTGCCCCCTCACACCTGTTGCCCCTTCCCCTCTGAAAGCAGCCCTTGCCTTAGGGCACAGTGGAGCTCTGACTGGTGGAGGAGCATGCTGTGCTATGAAAAAATGTTTGGACCTCATCCTAGCCCCTCTCCCCTTCCTCTTTAGCCTTTCCAGACACCCCTGAGGGCTCTTCAAGGCAGACCAAAGGCTGGTTAACCCCCAGGGTGCTTGGGAGGAAGGGAGGGGAAAGAAGATGCTTCATTAAAATTCACATCAAGAGAAACAACTAATCAGAAGACGTTTGTTGCTTAATTGGTTTTAAACTTCAGGAAGATTTTTCATTAGCCTAGGGGTGACCTCTGCAGAGCAGCCCAATTGGGAATGGGAGAACAACGGGTGGTGGGGAGGGGGCAATGAGAAGGAAGCCCTTTCCCCTCCCGCCACCTGCCCCCTTCTCTCTAGTTGGGCCATCAGAGATGTTCCCAGAGCCAGGTTCAGGCTTGGCAGTCTTTCTTTCTTCAAGGCTCCCTCTTCCAGGAAGCCCCCTCTGAATTGTCAGGGGAATACCTCCCAGCCTTCTGCATATCCAGTCTGTGCCATACAAGCTGGCTGCCTTTGACAGGAATTAATGGTCCTTTCCAGCCTGAGAGCTTCTGGAGTGCTGAAGCTTCCTCCCCATCACCACCCACCCCCCCGCCCCCTGCCCCGCTCCTTTCCTTCTCCTTCCTCTGCCGCCCTTCCTCTCTCCTCTCCTCTCTTTTCTCCTGTTCACCCTCCTCCCTCTGTTCACCCACTTTCTCTCTCTGCATTGTCCTTCCTCCCCTTGTGCGGCTAAAGAAAACATCACGCTAGTGACCTGCACAAAGGGATAGTAAAGTCCCCATTATTTTCACCAGTATTCCAAAAGCTACTTCTCAAGCCTGGCCCCCCTTCTACCAGATTGTTGCCTTCTGCCCAGGAGTGGAGGAGGAAGGGGGTTGGAAACCCATTGTACTTGAAGAGATGGAGGAGCTAGAACAACTATGCTTGGAGAAAAGAAGATTGGGCAGGCCATAATGACCCTTCATGTCTCTGAGGAACTGGTTCTGCAGAGTGAAACAGCCTTGTCTCATGCAGGACAGGAGGACAGAGCTAAGGCTGGTGCTGCACGGAAGGCTGTCAGAAGGACAAAGGTCAAGCCCAATGTAAGGAAGAGTAGTGAGCACCCACTGATTTTCCACAGGTTTCTAGAAACAGCATTCCTCCCTTTGGGGACCCTATCCTTCCACATTCCACGCAGTTCCCACATGGCTACCATGCACAGTACACCATCTCCCATCCCTCAGTCACATGATAGGGCCTGTCCAATCATAACTGTCCATGGCTCTGTCCAAGGGGGCTTCCCCGGTGGTTCAGATGGTAAAGAATCTATCTGCAATACAGGAGACCAGGGTTCAGTCTGAGTTTGGAAGATCCCCTGGAGAAGGGAATGGCTACCTACTCCAGGATTCTTGCCTGGAGAATTCCATGGACAGAGGAGCCTGGTGGGCTACAGTCCGTGGGGTCTCAAAGAGTCAGACACGACTGAGAAACCAGCACACACACTGCTCACAATGATTGGCTCTGGATGCGCATGTGACTCAAGGCTGGTCTGTGTTAATCATTCCCTGCGAATCGATGTGTGGGCACTGGGAGAAAGATGCTGTCTTCTGGTTCACAAAGATGTGATGATACATGCTGAGAGCTGTTGACTGCCTTCTCCCTAGTTACATGGAAAAACAGAGTCAAGAGCTGCAAAGGGAGAGAAGGAAAGTCCTGACAACATTATTCGGCTCTCTAGAGCCCTTGAGGTCACCTCCATTCCTATCCTTCCCAATTTCTTAAGACAATAATTCCCTTTTTTGGCGAGCCATTTGAGTTGAATTTCTGTCACTTCAACTCAAAGAGTTCCTGACTGACGTAAGGACTTTCTCACAGTCAGAGCTGTCCAAATGGGGCCTGGGCTGCCGCAGGACTCGGCAGCTCCCTGGGCAGAGCTGGACAGCCTCCTGCCAGGAATACTGTGGAGAAAATTTCTGGGTCCAGTTGTCCCAGATAACAGCTAACATTTATCGAGTGCCTGGCACTATAGAACCGTTACCTCAGCTAATACTCACAACGCCCCCTGTAGGGAAGCATTATTCCCCCCATTTTAAAGATGAGGAAACAGAGTTTTGGGGGAGGTTCATCAATTTGTCAGTCAAGGAGATGCGGATCCAGGGTGAAGTGCAATTATTTTTTTGACTCTAGGATTCAGGCTTCTTCCTATAAGCCCAGAGATTCAGAGGACTTTTGCCCACACCCCACCTCAAAGCCTGGCCACCTCTGGAGGGGGCAGATGCAGGCCTGGTTTCTGCAGTCCGTTCAGCAGCTCCTAAATAGGGCAGTCGATAGAGGCGCGGCACTGTGTCCAGGTGAGCAGAGAGGCACATGTCCCCAGCTGGCTCTGGGGACAGGCTGCCAGCAGAGCCACAGGAGTGGAAGAAACATAGAGGGGAGGGCGGGCCTCGAGGGAAGTGGCCAGCCAGCAGGAGGCACTTCTCCCTGCAAAGATCTGGATGAGGGGTTCCGCACCTATCTGTGTGTCTCAGATGCCTTTGGGGATGCAGTGAATCTGTGGGCCTTCTCCTAGAGACAAAGATACATGTGCAAGTCTGAGTCTTTGAACACAATTTCAGGAGACTCCCCTGGAACAATGCGTGGAACCCTAGAAGCCTTGTTAAGAAGTCCTGATCAAGAAGCATGAAAAGTGCTCAGGGGCCTGCCTCAGGCCAAGTGGCAGTATCAGTAAAACCTCAGAATAGCAGAGCTACCGTAGCCAGCGTGTCTGAGGAAGGTGACCAGATGTCTGTGTCCCCTTTCCCTTAGTATCCTGCCTCCCAGTGTCTTGCTGACCCACAGTTCTCTTGTCTCCAAGAGTGTTCCTGCCCAGGTGAAGGTGGAGGGATGTATCTGATGAGCTTCTTCAGCCTGAGATGGGGAAGGGCAGCTGAATGCCTCCTCATCTTTTCTCTGTCCATGTCTACCCCAACCTGCAGCACCATGACTTTGACAATCAACCCACCCTCTCCCAAATTTTATGAGCTGCAGAGTGACACGGGGAGCAATTATTCCCTCCAGGATCCAACAGCCAAAGGTCCACAGAGCAAGGTTTGGTCCAACACGGTAGCCCTATGTGGCCATGTAAACAAAAATGAATTAAAGTGAAATGAAATTTAAAACTCAGGTTCTCACTTAGTCACATAGCCACATTTCACATGCTCAAGAGCCATATGTGGCTACTGGCTACTGCACTGGGTAGCATGGTTATAGAATACTCCCATCACTGCAGAAAATTCTATCTGACTGGCTTCAACAGATTCTGAGCAAAGACATAGACAGAACAACAAGCTAGGTGCCCAGCTGCCTTGGTTCAGATCTGTATTCTAGCTGAGGGTCAGGGTAAGTTCCTTAATTTCTCTGACCTTCAGATTCCTTCTCTCTAAAATGGGGATAATGCACAGCTCAGAGCACTGTCGTGGCCATTAAATGAGATGACCCATGTGGCACTGTGTGCCCTTCAGACACGACTTAATGACAAAACAGCAACAAACCATGGCCTAGTGTGAATACGTCTTCCTTGTCCTGGGGGGACGCAGCTGACACAAAGGCCCCTGCCTCGGTCAGCCCTCCTGTTAGGGCTGGGAGGAGGAGGAGGATCCTGGGTGTTCCTCTTTTTCCATCTCTGTCTCTGCCTCCAGACCTCCCCAGAAGAGAATGGGTTTCAGGAGTGATCTAAACGAAGAAGGCTGAGAAGGCTGGAGGGAACAACTCAGGACTGGCTGATAAGGCAGGAGGAGGAAAGTTGTTAAGAGAGAGGGAGAGGCAGAAAATGGGAGGAGGGAGGTGAAAAGGGAGAGCAGAAAGATGAGGAGACATCTAGGACCTCCTAGAGAAGTTTTGGAGAAGGCGATGGCACCCCACTCCAGGACTCTTGCCCGNGACTGGCTGATAAGGCAGGAGGAGGAAAGTTGTTAAGAGAGAGGGAGAGGCAGAAAATGGGAGGAGGGAGGTGAAAAGGGAGAGCAGAAAGATGAGGAGACATCTAGGACCTCCTAGAGAAGTTTTGGAGAAGGCGATGGCACCCCACTCCAGGACTCTTGCCCGGAAAATCCCATGGACAGAGGAGCCTGGTGGGCTGCGGTCCATGGGGTCGTGAAGAGTCGGACACGACTGAGCGACTTCCCTTTCACTTTTCCCTTTCATGCATTGGAGAAGGAAACGGCAACCCACTGCAGTGTTCTTGCCTGGAGAGTCCCAGGGACGGGGGGGCCTGGTGGGCTGCCATCTGTGGGGTCGCGCAGAGTCAGACACGACTGAAGCGACTCAGCAGCAGCAGCAGCAGAGAAGTTTTGGCTTCGAAACAAAATGGATTCGAGGTTGAAGAGCAGAACCCAGTTTGACTGCCTGTGGGAAGAGGCTGCTGGGAGGGCCGTGGAGCTCAGGCCTCCACTGTGGGGCTCACACCTCCCCCACCATGTCTCCTTAGACAGGACAGCAGGTCCTTTCCTTTTCAGGAGCCTGACACCCCTGCCCGAGGCCCCCGCCATCTGAGCAGCCTGCCCCACTTATCTGCCCCCTTAGACTCCAAGCTGTGACTCTTATCTGGGTGCCTGGGCTTGTGGAGCCAGGCTTCTCAGAGAAGCTGGAGGGAGAGTGATGCTGGATTGCCAGGGAGGTGGCCCTAAACAGGCTCCATCCAACAGGAGTGTCTGCTCCCCACCCCAAGAACCACCCCAAGTCTATGCTCCCCTTGCTGGGCACACCTTCCTTATCATAACTGCCTGTCTCTTCTCTCATCAAGGCACCATCCACTTACTGTTATATCACATCACTAGCATCTAGTGACTTGCTTGACACACAGTAGGTATGCAACATCTAGTAAGGGTTCAACCAACATTTATCCACAAGAGAAACTGCCTTCCTGGAGCAGAAGACCCCAATCCCACAGGCACTGAGGGTGGGAAGAGCCCTGCAGGGTGTGAGCCAAGAGGCTTGAATCACACGTCATTCCATCAGCCTGGTGGCTTTGGACATTCTCTTCTCTTTCTGGACTTTAGTTTTCTTATCTGAGACTTGATTAGATGTGATAATCTATGGTTCTGTTGCCAAGGAAAGATTATTTAAAGTATCATGATTAATACATATAAATGACTAATACAGGAAAGTTTTGAATCACAGTCACAAACTTTATCTTTCTTTTTAATCCTGGCCAAAAACCATAGGTATTTTTATATACTGTCTCCATCTTAAAAGAATACATCGCCTTGTCCATCCACATAAGGCCTCTATGCCCACGAAATTAGGTAATTGATTAATTCACTACCATACTCATTTATTTATTCAACAAATATTTAGGGAATGCCTGTCATGAATCAAGGATGCATCGCCCATTTCCTTCTCTGCCTTTGTGGGAAGATCAGAGAGAGCTAGTGGGTAACAAAGATGACAAAGAGTTTCATATTGGCATGGAGGTGGCTTGGGCTTCCCAGGTGGCACAGATTAAAGAATCTGCCACCGATGCAGGAGATGCAAGAGGCTTGGGTTCGATCCCTGGGTCAGGAAGACCCCCTGAAGTAGGAAATGGCAACCCATTCCAGTGTTCTTGCCTGGGAAATCCCATGGACAGAGGAGACCAGTAGGCTACAGTCCATGGGATTGCAGAGAGTTGGACACGACTGAGTGCACGCGCACACACACACACACACACGCACGGAGTGGGTCAGGGGAGGCCCCTCTCTCATCACTTGCCCATTTCACTCCTCCTATTGTTCAGGAGACAAGCCCTGTTGCACCAAGCAGAGGTCTGTGGCTGCCTCACAGGCTTCCTATGGGACATGTGGTGACATCTGATTGTGTTCCAAAGCTCAGAAGTCTGGAAAGAACAGGGGCCCAAGTAACCCCCAGGCCTTTCCATATGGCCCAGTAGAGTCCCACTCATACCCATCAACTATGCCCTGACACACACCAGTCAGATATAGGTAGGAAGTGACTCCAATGAGGCTGACCTGGAACGTAGCCTCTGAACCCAGCAACTGCCCGAAGGCTTTTCCTGAGTCACAGTCATTGATATGTGGAGGATGGGCCAACACCCCAAGGCAGAATAAGCATGCTCACCATCCAACTCAAGGATGGATGCTGAATAGGACCCACCAAGGACTCTGGCTAGAACTGAAAGGGCCTTTCCTCTGAGTGCTGGGTTCTGGTCTGGCCATGTGACTTTTTCCCAATAGCTGTGGAAGATACCTGACTGTAACAGAGTTCTTGCTCCTCTGTCCACAGTCTCGGTACAACCATGGCTTCGTACAATGGGGCAAACACAGCATTCATGTAATCAGAGTCACAGCCACAGCAAACAGCAGTCTATCCCTTCCAACAATCCCTTGGATATTTCAGCCTTCCTAAAACCTCCTCTCTCTTTGGTCTTGGGCTCAGCATAGTCATCTGCAGGGGTGGGAGGAGGGAGAAAACTTCATTTATGGCATCTGGATTGAAGATGCTGGCTCAAGGATGGTGGGCTGTCTGTGGAGCCCCAGATGGGCAATGTGGGACAGCTCCTCTAGGACGTGTCCCATGGGTGGCACCCAGCAGCACCGGGCTGGGTACAGTGCTAAATTTGACCAGGTTGTTTCCCCTTTGGAAAGAGGAGCTGCTGAGGGCAGCTGGAGAGAGTGCATCCAATGGCATCCACTAGCCCATCAACAGATTCCTCCCTCTGGCTCAGGTGTGGCCCTATTGTTGCTTGGCAATTTTTTAACAAAATAACCGTGCTATTTAACTTACCAAAAAACAAACAAACAAAACAACGCAATACAAGCACATCATAGGAAATTTAGAAAATAAAGGTAAATACAAAGAAAAATCACCCTTGATTCCACATTGTACCACCCAGAAATACACACTGCTACCTGGTATATATTCCTACAGTCTTACATCTGTTCATAGTTAGACCTATTACAGATTCTTCTCAAAAATCAGATTGTCGTGTTTATACTAGTTTCTCAGTGAACACATCCTGAATATTTTTTCATTTTATCAAATGCATTTTTTTTCCTAATATCATTCTGAATGGCTGCATACCATTCTGTTACATGAACCTGCTTTATCAAGTTGGGGTATAAATTAGAGGAACATTTCATAAACATTTTTCTTTAACCACTTAAGCCCACCTGAAGTAAAAAGAAATACAGCATCCCTCTTGAGTTCATCCTCCACCCTGAACTGCTCAAGCAAATTCCTTGGAAGGGTGGTACATCCAAGGCCAGGTGACAAGAGCACTGGAGCCTCTGATTGGGTGACTTCTGTTGCTACTCCCAACGTGTCCCTGTAGAACGTGGTCCTGTACAGTCTCAGCATCTTTGTCCACCAACGCAGTGACGACCTAACTGTCAGATTTCTAAGAGATCTCTAAGGTACTTCTCCAATGGAGGTAGGCCCTCCATGTGCCAAAGCACCTAGGAGGGAGGGGCTTCCAGCTCTATACACACAAGCCAGAGCCCTGACAACTCAGCACTTGGCTCTGAGTTTGGACAGCCTATCAATTCCCACCACCAGGGGACCTCATTCAGAACAATTCTTATCTAGTAGAGTCACACACACACACACACACGCACGGAGTGGGTCAGGGGAGGCCCCTCTCTCATCACTTGCCCATTTCACTCCTCCTATTGTTCAGGAGACAAGCCCTGTTGCACCAAGCAGAGGTCTGTGGCTGCCTCACAGGCTTCCTATGGGACATGTGGTGACATCTGATTGTGTTCCAAAGCTCAGAAGTCTGGAAAGAACAGGGGCCCAAGTAACCCCCAGGCCTTTCCATATGGCCCAGTAGAGTCCCACTCATACCCATCAACTATGCCCTGACACACACCAGTCAGATATAGGTAGGAAGTGACTCCAATGAGGCTGACCTGGAACGTAGCCTCTGAACCCAGCAACTGCCCGAAGGCTTTTCCTGAGTCACAGTCATTGATATGTGGAGGATGGGCCAACACCCCAAGGCAGAATAAGCATGCTCACCATCCAACTCAAGGATGGATGCTGAATAGGACCCACCAAGGACTCTGGCTAGAACTGAAAGGGCCTTTCCTCTGAGTGCTGGGTTCTGGTCTGGCCATGTGACTTTTTCCCAATAGCTGTGGAAGATACCTGACTGTAACAGAGTTCTTGCTCCTCTGTCCACAGTCTCGGTACAACCATGGCTTCGTACAATGGGGCAAACACAGCATTCATGTAATCAGAGTCACAGCCACAGCAAACAGCAGTCTATCCCTTCCAATAATCCCTTGGATATTTCAGCCTTCCTAAAACCTCCTCTCTCTTTGGTCTTGGGCTCAGCATAGTCATCTGCAGGGGTGGGAGGAGGGAGAAAATTTCATTTATGGCATCTGGATTGAAGATGCTGGCTCAAGGATGGTGGGCTGTCTGTGGAGCCCCAGATGGGCAATGTGGGACAGCTCCTCTAGGACGTGTCCCATGGGTGGCACCCAGCAGCACCGGGCTGGGTACAGTGCTAAATTTGACCAGGTTGTTTCCCCTTTGGAAAGAGGAGCTGCTGAGGGCAGCTGGAGAGAGTGCATCCAATGGCATCCACTAGCCCATCAACAGATTCCTCCCTCTGGCTCAGGTGTGGCCCTATTGTTGCTTGGCAATTTTTTAACAAAATAACCGTGCTATTTAACTTACCAAAAAACAAACAAACAAAACAACGCAATACAAGCACATCATAGGAAATTTAGAAAATAAAGGTAAATACAAAGAAAAATCACCCTTGATTCCACATTGTACCACCCAGAAATACACACTGCTACCTGGTATATATTCCTACAGTCTTACATCTGTTCATAGTTAGACCTATTACAGATTCTTCTCAAAAATCAGATTGTCGTGTTTATACTAGTTTCTCAGTGAACACATCCTGAATATTTTTTCATTTTATCAAATGCATTTTTTTTCCTAATATCATTCTGAATGGCTGCATACCATTCTGTTACATGAACCTGCTTTATCAAGTTGGGGTATAAATTAGAGGAACATTTCATAAACATTTTTCTTTAACCACTTAAGCCCACCTGAAGTAAAAAGAAATACAGCATCCCTCTTGAGTTCATCCTCCACCCTGAACTGCTCAAGCAAATTCCTTGGAAGGGTGGTACATCCAAGGCCAGGTGACAAGAGCACTGGAGCCTCTGATTGGGTGACTTCTGTTGCTACTCCCAACGTGTCCCTGTAGAACGTGGTCCTGTACAGTCTCAGCATCTTTGTCCACCAACGCAGTGACGTCCTAACTGTCAGATTTCTAAGAGATCTCTAAGGTACTTCTCCAATGGAGGTAGGCCCTCCATGTGCCAAAGCACCTAGGAGGGAGGGGCTTCCAGCTCTATACACACAAGCCAGAGCCCTGACAACTCAGCACTTGGCTCTGAGTTTGGACAGCCTATCAATTCCCACCACCAGGGGACCTCATTCAGAACAATTCTTATCTAGTAGAGTCTGATCATGTTGATCTCGAAAGGGAAGAAGTTAGATGTTTCCAGTCCTTTCCTTTTGGAGGCTTTTGCGTCCATGCTTGCAAGCTAAGTCACTTCAGTCATGTCCAACTGTTTGAGACCCTATGGACCGTAACCCGCCAGGTTCCCCTCTGTCCATGGGGATTCTCCAGGCAAGAATGCTGGAGTGGGTTGCCATGCCCTTCTTCCTCGGTCAGGGATCAAACCCGAGTCTCTTACGTCTCCTGCTCTGGCAGGCGGGTTCTTTACCACTAGTCCCACCTTGGAGGCTTTTGGCCTGATATCGATTTGCCGTCCCCTCGCCCCCCACCGCCTTCTCAGCCACTACTCTTAAGAAGTTAAATGAATTCCTTCAAATTCTGTCTCTGCACCTCAACTTTTCACTGGTTTGTCATGCATTCTTTTATTTACCTCTCATATGACAGAATTGTTTTCTCTTCCAAGCTCAACTCATGTCTTGCATGGGCTGTTAATATTCCTTCTATCCCCTCCTATAAGTCTTCTCTTTATTATTTATCATGCTTATATCTTGCATCTTCAATCTCTCCCTCTTTACTAAGTTCTTTTCCTACCCAGACAGACAAATTCCTCAAGAATCCAAAACCAACAAGCAAATGAACCCTCTTCCAATCTTAATTTCCCTGCAGCTAAGACCCAACTCTCTCCTTAATTTTCTGGCCAAACTTAACAAAAAAATTTATTGGAGTACAGTTGATTTACAATGTTGTGTTAATTTCAGGTGTGCAGCAAAGTGACTCAGTTATACATATAGATGTATTCATTCTTTTTCAGATTCTTTTCCATATAGCATATAAGTCATTACCCAAACCTCTGAAAAGAAGTGAGAATCTACTCTTATTGTCTTGACTCTTCAGCCCATGCACCTGGGCACCGTGGCCTTCATCACCTGAGACCACTTTCTCAGAGGTCACCACCAGCCAGGCTCACCATGTTTGCCAGGAATAATCCTGGTTTATTCCTGTTGTCCAAGAGTCTTCTCCAAGTGTCCCAGTTTAAATACTAAATGATAAGGTTACCTTACCAGTAACCAACTACAACCAACACAGCCCACGGCTCCACCACAGTCATTCTCCACCATCTGCCAGAACACTGGCCTCTACTGACTATGCCATTCTTGAAATGTTCCCTTCCTCTGACTTGACACCTCTCTGCTGGTTTCTCACCTCTCCTTTCCACATGCCTGCTCTCATTCACATCCACCGCTTTCACTTTCCCCATAAATGCTGGAGCCTTGCAAGCTTCTGTTGCCCTCATTTAGCATTTACTCTCCTTCTGAATTTCACCCACACCCACAGCTTCAGCTTACCGTCCCCGCCTTCGCCCTCAATTCAGTGCAAATCGAAAGACTTCTGGAATCATGGTAGCTTAAATGCAGGTTTACAAAACTACCCTCCCCAAACTTGACAGAAATGAACAAAAAGAAACAAAAATGAGAGAAAAGGCTGCACCAGGGCTGAAACCATGGCAGGATGCTCCTCAGATACAAAAAAGATTTAAATGGAGACAGACCTTTCTCTTGCCATGATATAAAGATATATATACATATATCCCTCCTAAATTAATTTATAAATTCAAAGTACCAGCATGACTTTTAATATAATCAAATAATTTTATGGTTAATCTGGGAAAAGAAATAGGAGAATTCTAAAAGAGATGAGGAGTAGAGGATAGAGATTCCTTTTTCTAACAACAACAAAAAAGAGAGAATAGAACATTACAGTAATGGGGTGGGCAAGAGATAATATAGGACTAGCACAAGGAAAGGAAACCATGGAGCATATATAGACTCCAGAAATGTGAATAGAAATGTAGTATGTGAGAAAAGAGGCATTGCTAATTAATGGAGGAAGATGGGTTATACGTGTATATGAAAATGCATTTACAGACAAGAAAATGTAAGTATTTCTTGAGGTGGGGAGGAGCTCTTTAAGTATGTTATCTAGGTCAGAGATCATAAAAGCAAAATCTGATATGCTTCACTTCATAAAAATGGAAATTTCTGCATGACAAACACTCCATAACAAAAGTTAAATAACAAACAGGGTGAGGGGGAATAAGTATTTATAGCAATAAATGATAGAAAAAGGGAGTATTCGCCCCAATATAGAAAGCATTTCTTCAACTCTATAAAGAAAAGATGAAAACTAAATAGAAAAAGGGGGAAAGGGATGAGAAGGGTTTGCGAGTCATTATTTGCTTAATCAGCTACCTTGGATAAAGGCAGGGAGGGTGTAGTCAGCTGGAAGAGCGACAGAACACAAATGTTATCAAATCCTCCCGTCTGGGACTATAAATAAAGTTCCATTAACATCCATCACCCAGAGTTCCTGCTGTTTCTCTTCTGGCACCTACAGGACCTCTGCCCTCTTCCTCCTCTGCCACAAGTATTTCTGGGAGTTCCAAAAAGGGAGCCCACATATGCTGAAGCATCACCCCAGCAGCCACAATCCCCATATGGCTTCTTCAGAATTCTTCCTCTCCTGTCCTAGTTCAGTGCCTGCTGCCAGCAAAGCCATTCCGACAGTGACCTGTGTGTGATTACCGCTCTGAGGAGGCATCTCCCTTCTCAAGTTCCCAAAGCCACCATTCCCTGGAGCCAAAGTGCACTGGGCTTCCTCTACCACCCAGTATCTGGCTTCCCAGCCAACACCAAGGGGTTTAGCCCAACTCCAGAGGAAGACGTGGGGGAGGGGCGTGGGGACAGAGAGGGAGGGTGAAAGGGACTGCATTTCCCATCACCGCTGGAACAAATGACCACAAACCTGCTGGCTTGAAATAATACGCCTTTGTTCTCCCACAGCTCTGCAGGCCAGAAGTCCAAGATCAGTTTCCCTGGGCTGGCGTTGGCAGGGCCGTACTCCCTCCAGAGGTTCTGGTGGCGAATCCTTGCCTTTTCCAACTTCTAGTGCCCCATTGTGTTTCTTGGCTCATGGTCCCTCATGGTCAGAGCCAGCAGCGTAGCATCATACTTCAGGGGTCATGTTGTCTTTTTGTTCTGCGTCAATCCCCTGCTGCCTCCCTCTTATATAAGGACACTGTAAGAGGTGCTTTTAGGGCCTGCCCAGAAAATAAAAACCAATCTCCCCACATTCAAGATCCTTAATCACATCTCCCAAGTGTGTTTTCTCATGTAAGGTAACATTCACAAGGTTCCAGGGATTAGGACCTGATTATCTTTGGGGACCATTATCCAGACCATCACAGGGGCAGATGCCTTTTCATCATCTCCTTTCTTCCTAACCCCGATCACCTTCCCCACTTTAGGAAAATCACCTTCATGCATATTTAGAGATGCAAATAAATGGTAACGTAGTCCACACCAGGAGTGTCAGACCCCTAGCCTGACAAACCAAGTGCCCCGTGAATGGGTTAGGCCACCAGTCCTGAACGTGTATGGAGGGTAGTCGGCTAGTCAGGGCTACCGAGCGAAGCTTCTGAGGACAAAGCACCCCGCAGGCTGCTCACAGAGAGTCACAGCAGAGAGAGCTGGCTGGAGCCCTTTCCTACAGTCCCCTGGCAGATCTTGTCTGTCTCCCCACCAAGTCCTGTCAGCAGCTGCATCTTTACACGTATCACCTTGCTCCTCTACCATCATTGCTATGGCTGCTCCTTCAACAACAGGCTGAGCCCAACTCAAGGCTGGAAAGAGATGCACACTGGATGCAGGTTCGGGCTGATATCTGAGTCCTGACCAGAGACTCCTAAAATAATCCCCAGGGGAGACGGTCCTGAGACGGGCACCCATAAACAAATAGGAGATCGGAGCAAGGGAGCACTGTGGAATGGGGTCGGCCTCCAAAGATTGCCTTTGAAATGCGGTGGGCAATATTTTAAAGTTATCACCATAATCATCAACAACTGACATCTCCATAATCACCAGCTCGGCCATTAACAACAGAGTCCCCATCACCACAAGCTGAAAGCCTATGAGTGTGCATGGGTGGAGGGTGCCAGGGTAAGGAAGGCATTGCTGAGAGGGAAGTCTGGGGAATTACTGTCAGCCAGGCTAAAAAGCAGCTTGCTTACCAAGTTAGAGACTTTGGGTTTTATCCTAATTCCAGAGGAAGTCACTGAAGAGTCTTCAGTAAACATAGCCATTTTTACATTTTGGAAAACCACTCTGGCAGCATTGTGGATAATGGATTCTAATAACACAAGGCTGGATGCGGGGAGAACAGTTATGAGGCTGCTGCCATAGCCTAGGCAAGAAATAATCTGAAGTTGTGTCATTGGGCATGGTAAGATGTAGATACATTTGAGAGATACTTCTAACAGAAAAATAGCAAGATTTTTGAATTGATTGGATGTGGGAAGTGGGGGGTGGAGGAAGACATCAGGAATGATGCCCAGGTTTCTGGCTTTATCCACTGGAAAGATGTTGGCATCATTCACTGAGTGGGAAGAATAGAGGGTCTTTGGAGAAGAGCAGGTGGAGGGATATTTGAAAGACATCCAAGAGGCCATTGGTCAAACAGGTCTGGAGTCCAGGGGAGCGGTCTGGGCTGAAGGCAAGGAGGGAAGGCCCGGATGTGAGCATCCAGGGATAGAGATCACACAAGAGAAGAAAGGGCTGGCAACTGACTCAGGAACAGTGCCAACAGGTGAAGAGCCAGAAACAATGCCCACAGGTGAAGAGCCAGAAGAGGAGGCCTTCTTCCCTCACCGGGGAATCAAGGACTGGCCAGAGGTATAGAAAGAAAACCAGAAGAATACGTACTTCTGAAGTCAAGGGAGGAGAATGGGGGAGGACGAGTGGTCAGCAGCATCACACGATGCTCAGGGGCCACACAGGAACAGGAATGAATGGTGGATTTGGCCTTGCTGAAGACACAACGTGTAATGAAGCCCAGTCTGTGGGCTCAGGAATGAGCAGTAGTTGCTGTTGTTGAGTCGCTCAGTCCTTTCTGATTCTTTGTGACCCCCTTGACTGCAGCATGCCAGGCGCCCCAGCCTTTCACTATCTCCTGGAGTTTGCAGAACTTCACATCCACTGAGTCGGTGATGTTTTCTAGCCAGCTCATCCTCTATCACTCTCTTCTCCTCCTGCCCTCAATCTTTCCCAGCATCAGGGTCTTTTCTAATGAGTCAGCTCTTCGTATCAGGTGGCCAAATATTGGAGCTTCAGCATCAGTCCTCCCAATGACTACTCAGGGTTGATTTCCTTTAGGACTAACTGGTTTGATTTTCTTGCAGCCCAAGGGACTCTCAAGAGTCTTCTCCAGCACCACAAATCAAAAGTATCAATTCTTCAGTGCTCCAACTCTCACATCTGTACGTGACTGCTGGAAAAACCATAGCTTTGACTATATGGACCTTTATCAGCAAAGTGACGTCTCTGCTTTTTAATATGCGTCTAGGTTTGTCATAGCTTTCCTTCCAAGGAACAAGCGCCTTTTAATTTTGAGGTTGCAGTCACTGCCTGCAGTGATTTTGGAGCACAAGAAAATAAAATTTGTCACTGCTTCCACTTTCCCTTTCTATTGCCATGAAGTGATGGGACCAGATGCCATGATCTTAGTGTTTTTGAATGTTGAGTTTTAAGTCAGCTTTTTCACTCTCCTCTTTCATCTTCATCAAGAGGCTCTTTAGTTTCTCTTCACTTTCTGCCTTTAGGGTAGTGTCATCTGTCTATCTGAGGTTGTTGATATTTCTCCCAGCAATCTTGATTCTAGCTTGTGCTTCTTCCAGCCCAGCATTTCTCATGATGTACTCCGCGTAGAAGTTAAATAAGCAGGGTGACAATACACAGCCTTAACATACTCCTTTCCCAGTTTGGAACCAGTCAGTTGTTCCACGTAAGGTTCTAATTGTTACGTTTTGGCCTGCATTCAGGTTTCTCAGGAGACAGGTAAGGTGGTCTGGTATTTCCATCTCTTTAAGAATTTTCTACAGTTTGTCATGATCCACACAGTCAAAGGCTTTAGTATAGTCAACGAAGCAGAAGTAGATGCTTTTCTGAAATTCCTTTGCTTTCTCTATGACCCAGGGGATGCTGGCAATTTGATCTCTGGTTCCTCTGCCTCTTCGAAACGCAGCTTGTACATGTGGAAGTTCTCGGTTCATGAACTGCTGAAGCCTAGCTTGAAAGACTTTGAGTATTACTTTGCTAGCATGTGAAATGAGCACAGTTGTATGGTAGTTTGAACATTCTTTGGCATTGCTCTTCTTTGGGATTGGAATGAAAACTGACCTTTTCCAGCCCTGTGGCCACTGCTGAGTTTTCCAAATTTTCTGGCATATTGAGTGCAACACTCTAACAGCACTTTTTAGGATTTGAAATAGCACATCTGGAATTCCATCACTTCCACTAGCCTTGTTCGTAGTAATACTTCTTAAGGCTCACTTGACTTCATATTCCAGGATGTCTGGCTCTAGGTGAGTGACCACACCATTGTGATTGTCCAGGTCATTAAGATCTTTCCTGTGTAGCTCTTTTGTGCATTCTTGCCGTCTCTTCTTAATCTCTTCTGCTTCTCTTAGGTTCTTACCACTTCTCTTCTCTATTGTGCCCATCCTTGCCTGAAATGTCCCCTTGATATCTCCAGTTTTATTGAAGAGACCTCTAGTCTTTCCCATTCTTGCTATTTTCCAGAACTCTGAATTCAGATGGGTATATCTTTCCCTTTCTCCCTTGCCTTTTGCTTCTCTTCTTCCCTCAGCAATTTGTAAACTTCCTCAGACAACCACTTTGCCTTCCTGCATTTCTTTATCTTTGGAATGGTTTTGGTCACTGCCTCCTGTACAATGTTACGAATCTCCGTCCATAACTCTTCAGGCATTCTGTCTACCAGATCTAATCCCCTGAATCTATTCATCACCTCCACTATATAGACAGAAGGGATTTGATTTAGGTCCACCTGAATAGCCTAGTGGTTTTTCCTACTTTCTTCAACTTACACCCGAATTTTTCAATATGGAGCTCATGATCTGAGCCAATGTCAGATCCAAGTCTTGTTTTTGCTGGCTGTATAGAGCCTCTCCATCTTTGGCTACAAAGAATACAATCAGTCTGATTTCAGTATTGACCATTTGGTGATGTCCATGTATAGTCATCTCTTATGTTGTTGGAAAAGGGTGTTTGCTATGACCAATGCGCGTTCTCTTGACCAAACTCTGTTAGCCTTTGCCCTGCTTAACTTTGTACTCCAAGGCCAAACTTGCCTGGCATGAGTGGCAGTTGAGAAAGGAAGGCAAGTGAAGACCACCCTTTAAGAAGATTAGGGACAGGACAGAAAGTGACAGTGGAGTTCAGGGAGGACCTTTTTTGGAGAGAAAAGATGTGCTTAGGTTTAAATGTGGGTGGGAAGGATCCTGCAGGGAGAGGTTGAACACTGTGGAGAACTGGTAACTGATGGATGAAGACAAGGCAGATAGGAAAACACAGTGGGGTTGCCAGGCGGGTCGCATGAGGCATCGAGACAATGAACTTGAGCGAGAACAAAGTTGGGTGGCTGTGTGGCTTTTTCCCTGGCCACCTTGGCAGGGCTGTTGTAGCCCAGAACCTCGGAGAAGGTAGGTGGCTGCACTGACCCAGGGCTGGTGTTTCCAATTTGACAATCAAAAAAGATTGTGAGGCTGGAACAAGAGAGCAGAGGGCACTGGAGGTAAAGGCTGAGGTGGTTGGTGGGTCTTGACGTAGAAGCTGGGGAAGGAAGGGATGAGGCTTCCTTCATGTGGGATGTGGACAGGGCTCGCTGTACCATCAAAGAGCAGGTGTGAAGGGAAGATCCGGAGAGGGTGGAAGGAGCGGAGGCTGAGGTCAGACCGGGGAGCCTGAACTTCAGATTGCAGAAGGTGGAGCACTGCTAAGTGATAGCCTTGGAGTGGGTGGCTGAAGTAGAGAAGGGCTCTGAACGTCCAGAGTCAGGGCATGGTTCATGTGAGCCCTCTCCAGGTGGGTAGGAAGCAGCTGGGAATGACCCTGGTGACAGCCTTGAGGGGATGTGGCTTGCAAGCCTCAGAGGAGCAGGCAGGTGGAGTGGTCTGGGAGAAGCAAAAGGGACTAGCCATGTCACCACCCCTGACCTCGGGCTGGGGGTGGCCTGTGATCCATCCCTCAAGGACAGCAGACGAGGGTGGTCTCTGTGACGAGATCTCTGTTCTCAAGGGACCTGCCCAAGAATTCCCTTCTGAACATGACTCCAGAAGGGTGTTGAGACAAGGGGCCATCAGAACGGATTTCAGAGTTAGCACAGCAAGACAGGACAGTGACTCCTTGTCTAGAACTGTATGACCCACGTTGGTCAGTGAGAGCCTGACCGAGAGCTGCAGTGACCACCACAGCCTTGGAATCGTTATAGCTATTCTGCACTCTCCTTGAGCAGAAAATCATGTCCTGCTCATCACCAATCCCCTGCAATGCTGGAGACCTGGGTTCAATTCCTGGTTCAGGAAGATCCCCTAGAGAAGAAAATGGCAACCCACTTCAGTATTCTTGCCTGAGAAACCTCAGGGACAGCGGACCCTAAATGTCTGCAGTCCATGGAGTTGCAATTGTTGGACATGACTTAGCAACTGAACCACCACCCCAGGGAGTGGCAGAGAGGAGACGAGCTCCCGAAATGCCCATGGACTGGAGGAATGCTTCCCAGTAGGTCCAGTTGGAGTACAGGGATCTCTTTTTCACTGAAAAAAAAAAAGTTCTGACTTTGAAACCTCAAAATATATCTGACATGGGAGCAGCTGCAATGGAGAACACTGCCAGTGGTAGGCGCGGGTAAGAGACTGGGTCAGACGCAATTGCTTGCAAACCCTGGCTCTTCCTCTATCTGTGGGAGGGTGGGCAACTCAGTCATCCTCTCCAGCCTCAATTTCGTCATCTGTAAAATGGGGATAATTCACCTTACCCGGCAGGGATCTAGCAAGGATTACACAAGCTAATCCATGCTAAGTATTTGGCGCAGTGCCTGGCACTCTTTAAATGTTAGTTATCATGACTATGAATTCAGTTATGCTTTAAAACACATTTCTGTTTTACTCATCACACTAGCACCCACACACGGGAGAAATGGTTGTTCATATCCATGGAAAGCACATTTCTTATTCAGTCAGCAGGCTGTGCCTGGGGAGGCCATGGAGATACAGGGACCCCTTGCACTAACTCGAAGTCTCGCAGGGCCCCTCGGTCAGTCCACACTATCCCGTCTCACCCTGTGAGCTGACTCTCCCCAAGGCAGGCGTAGTGAGGAAACTGCAACCCAGAAACTTGCACCTGGAAGGACGAACAGGAACGCTCAGAAGAGCTGGTGGAAATCGGCCTCGCTCACCTCCCTCTCGCGCTCGTCCTGTGGCAGCTCCAGCCTGTTGGCGGCTCCACAGACGCCTGGGCCTGGCTGGGCCTGTGTGTTTGCAGTGTTGCTGCTGTCACCGCCAACTGCGCCGTCGGCCGTGGGAGTGTGGGCCCGGGCTCCAGAACTGTTGCCCCAACTCCGACTGTGGCTCCAGACTTAGTCACACTTCTGTCTCAGTCCTGGCCTAGTCCCTGTCACAGTTCCTGTGTCAGACCCCCTCACAGCATCTGTCACGGTGTCACAGCCTTTGACACAGTCTCCATCACAGTCCTGTCACAGCCTCTAACACAGCCTCTGTCATAGCTCCTGTCACAGTCCCTTGTCAGAGCCTCTGACACAGCTCATTACAATCCCTGTCCAACTTCTCTCACAGCCTCTGAGCCCTTGCACAGCCCATCAAAGTCCCTGTCACAAAGTCTCTGTCACAGCCCCTGGCACAGCTCCTATCATAGACTTGGTCATAGTCTCTGTCACAGCCCCTGTCACAGTCTCTGACACAGTCTCTATTACAGCCTCTGTCATAGTTTCTGTCACAGCCCCATCAGTCTCTGTCACAGCTTCTGTCATAGCCCCTGTCACAGTCCCTGTCATAATCCCTATTACACCTTGTGTCACAGCCTCTGTCACAGCCTCTGTCAGCTTCTCTATTACACCTTGTGTCATACCTCTGTCAGTCTCTACTATACTTTATGTCATAGCCCCTGTCACAGCCCCTGTCATAGTCTCTATTACACCTTGTGTCACAGCCTCTGTCATTGTCTCTATTACACCTTGTGTCATAGTCTCACTCACAGCCTCTGTCATTGTCCTTATTACACCTTGTGTCACAGCCTCTGTCACAGCCTCTGTCATTGTCCTTATTACACCTTGTGTCATAGTCTTTGTCACAGCCTCTGTCATTGTCTCTGTTACACCTTGTGTCACAGCCTGTCACAGCCCTGTCATTGTCCCTATTACACCTTGAGTCATAGTCTCTGTCACAGCCTCTGTCATTGTCCCTATTACACCTTGTGTCATAGTCTCTGTCACAGCCTCTGTCATTGTCCCTATTACACCTTGTGTCACAGCCTCTGTCATTGTCCCTATTACACCTTGAGTCATAGTCTCACTCACAGCCTCTGTCATTGTCCCTATTACACCTTGAGTCATAGTCTCACTCACAGCCTCTGTCATTGTCTCTATCACACCTTGTGTCATAGTCTCTGTCACAGCCTCTGTCATTGCCTCTATTACACCTTGTGTCACAGCTTCTGTCACAGCCTCTGTCATTGTAGCTATTACACCTTGTGTCATAGTCTCACTCACAGCCTCTGTCATTGTCCCTATTACACCTTGTGTCATAGTCTCTGTCACAGCCTCTGTCATTGTCCCTATTACACCTTGTGTCACAGCCTCTGTCACAGCCCTGTCATTGTCTCTATTACGCCTTGTGTCAGAGCCTCTGTCACAGCCTCTGTCATTGTCTCTATTACACCTTGTGTCACAGCCTCTGTCACAGCCCTGTCATTGTCTCTATTACACCTTGTGTCACAGCCTCTTTCACAGCCTCTGTCATTGTCCCTATTACACCTTGTGTCATAGTCTCTGTCACAGCCTCTGTCATAATCTCTATTACACCTTGTGTCATAGTCTCTGTCACAGCCTCTGTCATTGTCTCTATCACACCTTGTGTCATACCTCTGTCAGTCTCTATTACACGTTATGTCATAGCCTCTGTCACAGCCCCTGTCATAGTCTCTATTACAGCCTCTGTCACAACCCCAGTCACAGCCGCTGTCACAGTCTCTGTGACAGTCTTCTCACAGTGTCTAGGATAGCTCCCATCAGACTCTGTCACAGTCTCCATCACCCTCTCCCTGACTCTGACTCCGCTCTAGACCCTGCAGGGTAGTCTGTGGGGCGCAGCTTTCATTACACAGTGGAACTGTCTCTCCCTGGAAGGCATCCAGCAGAAGGCTCATGTAATAGCAGGTTATCCTGATGTGCAGGGTTTGTGGGAGGGAGGTTGGGCTGTGGGGCTCATACAAAAGATGTGCTTTGCAGGGAGCTGGAGGGCAGATCTCCCCACCAGCCTCCTGGCCCTGGCTGTGGCACATTCCCCGCACCCAGGGGTGGGGGCTGTGGGTCCATGTCTCTGTCTCTGGGAGGATGACTAAATGATTTTGTGGTTTTCCTTCAGTCTCTGCAATCCCACTATGAGGTTGCAAGAGCAAAGACTGATTCTTTTCTCATTCCCTCCTGCAGAGCTGAGCACACGGCTGGGCTCCCAGGGCACAACTTGAAGGTCACGCCCAAAGTCCTGGCTTGTCTTGAATCGGTTCCGGTCACCTCCGTTTGAACCCACCATGGCTGCTCACTGCTCCCCGATGCCAAGGCTGAGGTCTCCCAGCACAAGCCCAGTGCACTGGGTCCTGGTGCCTGGTGCGCCCACCACTCTGCCTCCACTCTTCCAAACCACACATGCCTTCTTCAGAGACCAATTCAAACACGGCCGTCTGCCCTGTTCCCCTCCTCTATGCCCTTCCCCTTCCTTCCTCTGCTCTCCAGCCACTTGTCCACGTCACATGACCACCGTCCCTGGCTTCCAGATGGGAGTTTCTGTATCTGTCTTATTCCTTCCACAGCTGAGGCGCCTGGAGTTCAGGGGCTGGACCTTGTAGCTAGATAAATAAACCAGTGGGTGACCGAACAAGTGAAAGAAGTGACATGAAATCGGGAGGAGAACATGCAGAGGCATGGGGAGGGGACAGAGGGCATGTCAGGGAGGACGGCACGAGCAGAGCTTGGCAGTGGGCAGCCCAGTGCTTGTGGGGAGCGATGAGCCCATTCCCTGGGCCACCTCACGTTCCTGAGTGAGCGCCACCTTCCCAGACCTCCTCACTACCCCTTCCATCTTGCCCCATTCGCCCATACTCTTCCCCCTCTCCCAGGCCATTTTGTCTCTTCCTTCCCTCCCTGACACCTCCTGCCCAGGCTGCTGAAACCACCCCAGGGCCCCGTCTAAACTCACTTCAGCCCTGATAGATTGTGAATTCCAGGCATAGAGCAGAGGAGTCTCTAGTACTTACTTCTTGGCAGCTCAGCTCAGCTGGCACCTCGGGGGCCTCCTCCCACCCCAAGTGCCTCACTCTCCAGCCTGGCTCTGAGTCCAGGTGGCCCAGACGCCCTGGAGCCCCAGCAGGACACAGAGACAGAGTCCAGGCCTGGCTGAGCTGTCAGCACGTCTTTCTTCTGCCTCCCTGGGAGGAGAGGGGCCTGGTGTCCTGGCCAGGGCTGTGGCAGAGTACTGGGGGAACAGGTGGGAGTGCAGGATAAGGAGCTGGGGCTGGCCTGCAGATGAAAGGCCTCTGGGCTCATCTGGGCACCGGGCACTCCCAGGTAGGGTCCTGCACAGAGGCAGGGATGGAGAAGAGGACAATAGAATAGCTCACACTCCCAGATCCTACAGAAACCAGGCAGAGCTGAGAAGAAAGCAGTTGGCAAGGCCAATAGCAGGTTGAACTTGGCAGGGGGCTATCTTTCACTAGTGCCTTAATATCACTGGGAAAGGGTGGGCATGGGGCTCCTGGGGGAGGTTGTTGGGAAGAGGGGATTGGAAGGACTCAATACCCTTTTTCTATGGGGACAACAGACTTTCTCCTAAGACAAGCTTAGGACAAGAGGTTAGTGACCCTTTAAACTAGATCTTTACTCTAGCCCTGCCTTGTTTACTCCACTGAGAGAGGCCTCACCCCTACCAGGCTGCTCCACTTACTATCTCCCCCTTTCTCAGGGGAAATACACCAGTAGAAAATCCTACTAGAAAACTTGGTTTACTTTCCACCTCCTCCAGGAAGCCTACCTGGACCATACATGCTCAGGAGCACCATTGCTCTGAGCTTCTGAACCACTTACTCTGATCCTTGATTGCAAACCTCTGGGTGGGATAGCCTTTCTCTGCTTCAACCAGACTAGGAACTGCCCAAGCTAGGGAATCTTTCTGCTTTCTTGGCCTCCATCCATGTTGTGGCTGTGGTCAGGGGTGGACACCTAAGGGCTTGGTCAAAACTGAGTGATTGACTTGTTCTCTCCATACATGTACAATCAGTTGGCCAGCTCCCTGTGTGTCCTACCCCCTCTTCCCATTTCTTCATCAGGAAGCCTGAAGATAAGAAACCTGAAGGAATATAACGGGTTCTTGGGGGCCTAGTCCCCAGATCAGGACTCTCCGTGGGAAGTGGATACATCTCTGATCCAGCCCACAGTGCAGACCTGCTTCAGAGCAGAGCAGAAGGTGCATGGGCAGAATGGTATCTATGATAAACAGAAAGATGAAGTTGTACATGTATTGGGGGCATGGTCTCGAGCACAGGCTCAAGGGTGTGACCTCTGACTCAGTTCCCTCTGATCCCACTTTATAAAGTGCCTACCCCAGAGAGAAGAAAGCCTGCCTTCTGGACACCTGGCCAGGACATATCAAGGATGGAGAATTCAGAAAAAGCAATCTGTATAGCAAGACATCCCTTTCATCCCAATAGCAATTTTTAAGATGACCTAAATTGAATTCCTAAGGCCAAGTGTCTCCCCCTCTGTTGGCTAACGCAGGTTTCATTCAATATTCCATCACTCGGTGTTTATTAAGAACAGACACACTTGAGAAGCCATGCCCACTGCATTTGTTTTCTCATGTAGTTTTCAAAATAATTTAGGAGAGTCACATCATTTTTTTTTTTTTCCTTTTTGGCCATGCCACACAGCATGCAGGATCATAATTCTCTGACCAGGGACTGAACCTGTGCCCCCTGCCATGGAAGTGCAGAGTCTTAACCACTGAACCACCAGGGATCCCAGGACGTACATATCATTAAACCCATCTTACATACACGGAAGACTGAGGAATACCTGGGCAGTAAATGACAGTATTTCATTCTACAGCTTCTGTTTTCTGGTCTCACGCTCTATTGTTTATAGCAGGGGCTTCTAGGCTTCTGGAATCCACAGACGAATAACATTTCAAAAATGATTCTGGGGAACAAACACAAAATCCTATGCCAACTGTTTATTTAGCCAAGGATGTAAAAAATACCCTCTCCCAGCACTATGATTTCAGAAAGGGGCATTTTAACACAGAAGATGCAACAAGGATATAACAGTAGGATAAAGACAACTTTCTAAGAAAGGATGTTGGCAACCTTACCCTAAAAATCCTACATTGTTCTCTCTTTTTCTGGTTAAATTTCAAGCAGAACTGGCCAAAACCTTGGCATTCCACAGTGTGGGAGCCACTGCCCTATCCCAGAGCTGCCCCTTTAAGCAAGAGCAATGCCCTCAGACCATGAGCAAATAAACTTTCGGAATTTTCCATTCCCCTCTGCCCATGCAGATTGCCACTATTGTGGCACTGATCTGAGACTGGTATGTAATAGTCAGCTACATCCCCACCCTATCACCAGCAGGCCTTCTGATATTCAGCATTCCTTCCAGGGAAGGAAGTCTATTCTCCCCAGCCCATGCTCTCCTGGACCCAGATCTTTTCTGGGTTTGCATTCCGGGAATACCCAGGCCCCCTGCAGCCTGGCAGGGTACACATCTGTCTCCCAGAGGTACTCAGTTCTCCACTGCAGTGGAGAGTCACAGATCTCCTCCTTATCTCAGTCCAGAGGTAGGGCCTTCCCCTTGCTTGGGTCCCCAGATCTTGTGTATTGTGTTACCAGATCAGTGCAGAGCAGATGTCAGGCTTTCTAGGCAGTGTTGGAAAGGAGAGTGTGTGAGACCTGAGTGAAGCAGCGGGGAGACTAAAGACGTGGGGGCTCTATTCTTTACTTGCTTTCTGCTTTAGCCACACTAGACTCAGAACTGCCTCTCCCTCTTGTACCTGGGCCTGCCCTCCCACACCCCTATCTGTGTGAGTCACCTGGTCAGCAGAGAAGAGGCTGGCCTGTAGAGCCCTAGGTGAGGCTCCAGTTCCACCATATTCTTGCTGTGGGATGTTTTGCAAGTAACTTGTCTCTGTGCTTTAGTTTTCTGGGTTGCAAATGGGAATACGAATGTTAGGCTGAGCTTTGTGAAGCTGGAAAGTTTTGACCATATTTGGCCCACGAAAATTTCATGTGGTTTAATAAATGAAGTGTAAGGTGTAAAGTGCTGGATACATGGTCTTTCACCAAATCTGACACCTCCTCCAGGAAGTGCTCTCTAGCTACCCCCAAGCCTCAGTGAAGTACCCCTCCTCAAATCTCATTGGTCAAGGCATGATTTAGCACACACTTCTTTTTTGTCTTGAGTTTTCTCCTCTTTCTTGAACATGAATGTAGATTCTCCACAACGTGGAGTCCATCAAGGGCAAGACCTGGGTCTCTCCCTCCTAATTCCCTCAGATTGCTGGCATGCCACACCTATCCTCTACTACAATTTTCACAGAGAGGAGATCAGGCTTCACAAGGGGTTTCCACGAACCTGCTTTAATAAAGTCATTTCTTCACCCAAGGGTGGTCCTAGACGGTTCTGAATGGGTGGTATTAATTAAATTGAGGGGAGGGGAGGTGCTAGATGGGGAGGAATTAAGGGGCCCTGACTCCTGGCCTGCCTGGGACACCAGTGTGCCAGGAAGCAGAACCCTGGTTGAATCTACCATCTACTACACAGAGCCCCTTCAGTGACATTGACTAACTTCCAGGGTCCCTCACTCATGTGCTGAGTTGACATTATGGATCTGTTCTCTGTGGAAAATTCTGAAAGAGATGGGAATACCAGACCACCTAACCTGCCTCTTGAGAAATCTGTATGCAGGTCAGGAAGCAACAGTTAGAACTGCACATGGAACAACAGACTGGTTCCAAATAGGAAAAGGAGTACATCAAGGCTGTATATTGTCTTCCTGCTTATTTAACTTCTATGCAGAGTACATCATGAGAAACGCTGGGCTGGAAGAAACACAAGCTGGAATCAAGATTGCCGGTAGAAATATCAATAACCTCAGATATGCTGATGACACCACCCTTATGGCAGAAAGTGAGGAGGAGCTAAAAAGCCTCTTGATGAAAGTGAAGGAGGAGAGCGAATAAATTGGCTTAAGGCTCAACATTCAGAAAACGAAGATCATGGCATCCGGTCCCATCACTTCATGGGAAATAGATGGGGAAACAGTGGAAACAGTGTCAGACTTTATTTTGGGGGGCTCCAAAATCACTGCAGATGGTGACTGCAGCCATGAAATTAAAAGACGCTTACTCCTTGGAAGAAAAGTTATGACCAACCTGGATAGTATATTCAAAAGCAGAGACATTACTTTGCCGACTAAGGTCCGCCTAGTCAAGGCTATGGTTTTTCCTGTGGTCATGTATGGATGTGAAAGTTGGACTGTGAAGAAAGCTGAGCGCCGAAGAATTGATGCTTTTGAACTGTGGTGTTGGAGAAGACTCTTGAGAGTCCCTTGGACTGCAAGGAGATCCAACCAGTCCATTCTGAAGGAGATCAACCCTGGGATTTCTTTGGAAGGAATGATGCTAAAGCTGAAACTCCAGTACTTTGGCCACCTCATGCGAAGAGTTGACTCATTGGAGAAGACTCTGATGCTGGGAGGGATTGGGGGCGGGAGGAGAAGGGGACGACTGAGGATGAGATGGCTGGATGGCATCACGGACTCGATGGACGTGAGTCTGAGTGAACTCCGGGAGATGGTGATGGACAGGGAGGCCTGGCGTGCTGCAATTCATGGGGTCGCAAAGAGTCGGACACGACTGAGCGACTGAACTGAACCGAACTCTCTGCCCCCTCCACCACCACCACTCTGAATTGGTGCTAAGTTCCCTGAGATGTGTCTGACCTGTCCTCCCCCTAGGGAGCTCAGTCCTGAAGGGGTCACGGACTGCACTGTGTAATCAATAGTCAGGCTGATGGGAGCTCCTGGGCCATGGGACCCCAAAGCAGGGACATGGCCAAGATTTGGGTGGTCAGGAAGGGGGTTCCTAGATGAGGAGATGTCCCTGCCATGGATCACTGGGGAGCTGGTTTGGGTTAACTTTCTAAAGCTGGGGTAGGGCAGCCTAACTCCCGGCTGACACAGATACCCAAAGAAGTGAGTTAAATGGCTCACCAGGGCAGGCAGGGCTCACCATTGGATAAAAACACTCCTCCTCAAGGAGACCCAAGGACATTCAGGGATTAGGCCTCCCAGCATCTGTGCAGAGAACTGTCAGCTCAGAACCGCTCAAAAGTAGAAATGCCAGCAAGCAGTGATGTCATCACCCTAGTCATTCCCTCTCCCTCTGGGAGGTCCTGCAGTCCAGTGGGTAGAGAGCAGAAAAGCTTCTGCCAGATTGCAGAAAATTTCTGCTCTGAATGGGGTGCGAGAGATGGTCACAAGTGGGCTAAGAATGAGAATTTAAAATTCTTTGAAGAAAAACTTGATGTTACTCTTTAGAGTGGTGGCAGGGCTGGGGGACCTTTTTGTCTTCCCCCTGTCAGTGCTGAGAATCCACTTCAGCATTAACACGAACTCCAGCCTTCCCCAGCCAACCCCTTCCCATCTCATCTCTGAGCTAATCTGGCGCGTTGGCCCTGACAGGGTCTAAGTAACCCCTGGGCCATCTCGGCAGCCCCCCACCCCGGGGGGAGAGTCTGGCCAGCCCGGCTTGGGAGGATGGGGGTCAGGGTGTCAGGCTCTCTTAGAGTGCTGGAGAGGAGTACCGCTGTATCTCTGGCAGAGTTGGTGGGATTTGTCCATAAGCCCGGAGACTGCACGGAGAGAGATAAGCACGGAGAGAGTGCACAGCTGGATCGCCGGCGGACCTGGGGGTGGGGGTGGGGAGCGGACTCAAAGGGAGTGGGGGCTGTGCAGCTGCTCAGGGGTAGGGGGCCTGGGTGGAGCAGGAACTCCCCTAGCGTTGGGGTGCCACAATTTGCAGGAGAACCCAGGGAGAAGGAGGTCCACAGCTAGTCCCGGAATGCCAGGTCGCCCAGAGAGCCCTCTTGCTGGCTCCCCGCTGCAGCCAGCTAGTCTCGGAAACCCGCATCGGAAGCACCCCGGAGTGAGTGATCCAACCCCGCATCCGTGACTGCTGCAGGCGCATTTCCTCGAAGTCTTACCTCGAAGGGCTTGGGTCGCACCCGCGCGCCCTGTGCCTCCTGGAGTTTTCCCCACGCCCTCCTGGCCGGGTCGCCGCTGGGCTCCGCAGGGGAAAGACCAGCGGGGGATTCGCCCCCGCCCGTGTCACAGGAAAACCCCGGGAGCAGCCCCGACGCAGTNTCGCACCCGCGCGCCCTGTGCCTCCTGGAGTTTTCCCCACGCCCTCCTGGCCGGGTCGCCGCTGGGCTCCGCAGGGGAAAGACCAGCGGGGGATTCGCCCCCGCCCGTGTCACAGGAAAACCCCGGGAGCAGCCCCGACGCAGCGCATTTCCCGGAAACCCCATCTCCAGGCGCGCTGCGGGAAGGCCCGGGACTCCGCAAACAGACAGCCCGCCTCCCGGGGGGAGGGTCGGAGACCCAGCTGAAAAGCATGACCGCGGGGGAGAGGCGAGCCCGGAGCTCAGAGAAGGAGAGACCGGGAAACCCCGCCCCACCCCCCTATTTTGGGGTGGGGAATTAGCAACCCAAGCCCGAGCCCTGGGCTTGGGCGCGCTCCCAGCCTTAGGCCAAGGAAAGACACTCGAGGGTTGAGGATTAAGGTCGTTTCTCACCTCAGCCCCTAAGGTCCGGCAAGGGTCCACCCTGCTCCCCGCGCCGGGCCCGCCTCCGCCCCCCACCCGGCCCCTGGCCCGCGCGCCACTGCCCCTTTAAGAAGCCCAGGTAGGCAGGCCGGGCTGCGGGAGCCGCTCCTATGGCAACCCGCGAGCTGCGGCGGCTTCATGAATATTCCGGGGCGCGGGAGCCGAGGGCTGCCGGAGGGCGCTCCGGGGGAGGCGGCCGCTGATGTAAGCCCGGCGGGCCGCTGGGCTCCGCTCGGCTGCAGCGGGAGCCCCGGGACGTGCTGGCCGGGCTCGGCCAGAGGAAGCGAGGCGAGCTCGCGAGCAGCTGGCCACAAAGCCCGGGCGGCGGAACAGACAGACAGCCCGCCTGCCCGCGGGACACACGCCCCAGAGGAGCGCTGGCCGTGCGCTCTGCGCTCCGGAGCGGTTTTCCGAGCGCCGCGGCTGCAGCGCCGTTTCAACCCGCGCCCATTGTTCCCCGCGGGGGCGGGGCGCCTGGAGCCCGGCCGCGCGCCGCGCCCCTGACCGCGGGAGTGAGGGAGGGAGGGAGGGAGAGAGGGAGAGCGGGGTCCCCGCGCCCAGCCGGACCCGGGAGGAGCCGCAGCGCGGAGAGCCCCGGGACCCGAAGCCGGACTGGGAGCCTCCCCGCCGCTCACAGCCTGCCTAGCATGGGCGCCTGAGGCGGCTGGCGCCGGCGGCGAAGGACGCGTCCCTGCGGGCGGACTGACCGGCGGGAGGAGCTGGAGCCGGTCCGCGGCGCCGCACCCGCGCCCCTGCCCCTGGCCCTGTTCGCGCCCCGGCCCCTGGAGCCATGGACAAGCTGCCGCCGTCCATGCGCAAGCGACTCTACAGCCTTCCGCAGCAGGTGGGGGCCAAGGCGTGGATCATGGACGAGGAAGAGGACGCCGAGGAGGAGGGGGCTGGGGGCCGCCAGGACCCCAGCCGCAGGAGCATCCGGCTGCGGCCGCTGCCTTCGCCTTCACCCTCGGCTGCCGCGGGCGGCACGGAGCCCCGGGGCGCGGCCCACGGGGCGGCAGACGGCGAGGGGTCAGCCCGCGGCGCGGGCAAGTCCAGCACGAACGGCGACTGCAGGCGCTTCCGCGGGAGCCTGGCATCGCTCGGCAGCCGGGGCGGCGGCGGCGCGGGAGTGGGGGGCGGCAGCAGTCACGGGCACCTGCATGACTCCGCGGAGGAGCGGCGGCTCATCGCCGAGGGCGACGCGTCCCCCGGTGAGGACAGGACGCCCCCGGGCCTGGCGGCCGAACCCGAGCGCTCCGGCGCCTCGGCGCAACCTGCAGCCTCGCCGCCGCCGCCGCCCCAGCAGCCGCCGCAGCCGGTCCCCGCCTCCTGCGAGCAGCCCTCGGTGGACACCGCGATCAAAGTGGAGGGAGGCGCGGCCGCTGGAGATCAGATCCTTCCTGAGGCCGAGGTGCGCCTGGGCCAGGCCGGCTTCATGCAGCGCCAGTTCGGGGCGATGCTCCAGCCCGGGGTCAACAAATTCTCCCTGAGAATGTTCGGCAGCCAGAAGGCGGTAGAACGCGAGCAGGAGAGGGTTAAGTCGGCCGGGTTTTGGATTATCCACCCCTACAGCGACTTCAGGTAAGGGGGCCCGGCGACGGTCCTGTGGGTTCTCTGAGCGGTCGCAGGCATGCTTCCTGTCTTCTCGGCCCTGCCTCTCAGCCGGAGTTAACTTTCCTTCCTCGCGCTGGGAGCTTGGGGCGCCTCGAGGCTCCGAGACACCCCCAGACCTCCTCTTGCACCGCGCTGAGAACTTTCCTCTGTGCTCCAGCCTCCCAACCTCATCCTCTCCGGGTCTCGGCCGCATTAGAGGCAAGCGGAAAAGGTGTTCTGAGCCTGGCCTAGCCCTGCCCGCCGCCACGATGAGGCTCTGCCGCCTTAAGCCCCACATCCCGCCTCCCTCTTCTGGGCTGCAGAGTCGGGGTGGACATCCCCAAGTCTGCTCCAGGTCTTTCAGCCTGCAGAGCAGGGCCCGGAAGAGAGAGACTGACCTTTTGGCAGCTGGGCCAGCTCCTCGGGCGCTGACCCCAGGCATTATTATCTGCCTTCTGGTGTCCTGGGAAGCTGCAACTGGGGAGGAGCTCCAGGGAGACTGAGGTCACTGGGGCCTCAGGTCCAGGGTAAAAGCCTTCTGCACCTACCTTAGCCCTGGGCCCAGCCCCTCATGCTAAGTAGTGGGCCAGGAACAGGCACCCTGGGCAGCTGGCATCCAGATGAGCAGGGCAGCATGACCTTGCTTGTCGTGGTCAGTGAAGATGCCTGGTGTCCTGACTGATGAGCAGTCGCCCTGTGCCCCATTCTCACCCCAGTGGTCCAAGCTCCAGCATCTGCTAGGTCTTTCATGGGTCAGCTATGGTTCCCCAAACGGTGTGACCACCAGTCAGGGAATGGAACCCCGCCCCCTCCTCATCACCAGAGTAGATGCCGCTGAGGAGCAGATACCACTCTGAGCCTGTGGGGGTACTGTGCAAAAAGAGAGATTGATGATTTTCTCTGAAGTTAGAATCAGCGATGCCCCTACCCTCATCAAGATCTTGGGGCCTCGCTGGGCTTTCCTGATACACAGCATTGAAGTGAGAGTCTGGAAAACGTTCAGTCTTTTGAGGTGGGTTTAATTCATTCTCTCTTTCTCCCTCTCTCTCTCTCTCTCTCTCACTCTCTCTCTCTCTCTCTCTCTCTCTCTCTCTCTCTCTCTCTCTCGGGGCCCTGCCCCCTATTTAGCTCTCTTCCCTGCCTTCGCTGCTCGCCTGCCAATATAAATGAACATTTTGCCAACGCAGAGCCCTCTTTGCAANCTCTCTCTCTCTCTCTCTCTCTCTCTCTCTCTCTCTCTCTCTCTCGGGGCCCTGCCCCCTATTTAGCTCTCTTCCCTGCCTTCGCTGCTCGCCTGCCAATATAAATGAACATTTTGCCAACGCAGAGCCCTCTTTGCAAACTCCAGGGAAGCTAGGTTTGTAATGAGAGCAAAGCCGTTTTCCATCCAATGAGAGAGATTTCTTGTGCTAGGAATGACCAGTCAGGCAACACTCAACGGCTTAAAATAGGTGGTGAATGGAGGGCCCCTACCTTTTCCTATTTTGAGGGATCACTCTACCTAACCCTAATATCCAAGATTCCTGTTCCCAGAGGGCATGGGCATTCAGAGGACAGACTAAACAAACAGCTACAGTCCTCACTGAGCTGATGTGTGAACTGATAGGAGACCCTCCCATGAGAAACTGTGGCTAAAGTGTGGCCTCCCCTCAGGTCAGTACTGGAACCTGAGGATCCCAGCCTGAGCTAGGGAGGGCATGGGAAGGAGCTGTTGTCTCCTGCATTCCCCGCCTCCCGGGGTGGAGGGGTGTCCTGGGCTCCTCCTGTCTCTGAACTCCCTGGTGGTGCTGGCAGGTAGGCCCTGTCAATATCAACCTCCCTTCCCTCACTTGGCTCCCTACTAGCTTTGTTGTCTGAAAGCCTCTCTTCAGAGTTCTCACCACCAACCTCCTTGCCTGGGATGGGAGACTGCTAGGGACCAACCCCAGGTATGCCTAGCTTCTGCTGACAACAGGCATTAATGGATCACCTTTTGGGAGCTGGCTTTTACCCTCCCAGTTGCCCCTTAGCCGGGATGCTGAAGGGTTGGGGCCAGGCTGACTGCATCTATGCCCCCTGCCTTCCTGATCGAACTCTGCCTATCTTGGCGTGTCTGCCTGCAGTCCCCTTGCTGCAGAATCTCCTACTAACCGCAGGCCACCTGGGACATGGTGGAGAAGAGGTTGGTACGGATAGGGAGGTGTGGCTGCAATGAGATTGTTAAATGGGCAACCAAAAAAGGGTTAGACTGGGCTTTGAATTTGGGTTTGTGCAACAAGCAACAGGAATTGGTAGCAGCAAGCATACACCTTCTGTGTGCAGCCTGATGCTAGGTGTGGTGCAAGAGAAGAAATCCAAGAAAAACTATCTGTGTGTGTGTGGAAGGGTTGTGATCATGCCTCTAGACCAAAGCAGCTGGTCTCATCTTCACAAGGTCAAAGAGGCAAGGACTATGGCCAAGTCTTCCAGGCTGAGAACACCCACCAGCTCAACCCAGCCTCACCACCCTGCCCCACCTGCCCTGGTCAACCCAGCACCCTAAGCCTCAGTCCCTTGAGTTTCAGTCACTGGCCTGGGCCTCTATGTGGAGCCAGTCCCCAGTGTCCAGCTGAGGCTTCACAAAAGCTTCTGCGAGCATTATTCAGGCCTGTTGAGGATTTATTCATCATTTTGACGGGCAGGAAGCATTGATCCAACAGAAATGGTTTAATAAAGAATCTCCAGCAAACCATGATAGATTGAGTTTGTGGTTTGGCGTTCAGGGCTTGCCGTCACAGACTGCTTCCGGCATCTCCTCTTCCTGGGGGAGAAAAGTTGGATGCCTTTTCCAGGGGCTGGACTTGGCTACGCTCTGAAGGGCCCACATAACTTGGGCCCTGTAGATAACAGGCTTTTCTTGGTTGCCTCTGCTTCTCCGCACCACCCGCTATGTGCACACACACCGTGTCCTGGCTACCCCATGACTCCTCCAGTCTCTGCACGCTTGTCTCACTTCCTCTCCCCTTCTACTCCGCATTTGCCTTTTGAACCCATGTTTAGGGTTTGGTAAGGGAAGAGACCAGAATATGCAGTCCCTCAGGACTTTGCTCTCCAGGCTCCTGCACAAGGCTGGTTGGGCCCTTGGGTCCTGGGTGGGTCCTTCCTTCCACATGAACCATGTCTTGGAAGCTTAGCTTGGTGGTGGGAACCTGGGACAAATGAAAAATAGTATTTGTGTGATCTTGTTTTCCCAAGAGGAGGGAAAAGGAGTGGGAAGACCTGCCCCCCCCGNCTTCATGGCTCCCCATGTCCCCAGAAGAGTCCTGACTGCTCAGTCTGACATTTGGTATGCCCCCATCCTTTCATTGGGTCAGGATTGTGTTGAGGGAGGGAGTGTCATGGTTTTCTGAGATGGGCACTCTTCTCTCTGCAAGCTTTCCCCCTGGCCAGCTGCCCTTGGCTAGCCTCTGCACCTGTCTCTTATACACATCTCCCCCCGCCCCGCGGTGAAGATGTACCTGGTTTTGCTCCCGGAAATTAGTCGGGCTTTCAAGTGTCAGTCTCAGGGGGTTGTGCTGAGTATGTGACCTCTAGGTGTCTGAGCAGATGTCTTGAGGCTGTGCGTGTGGCCTTGGGGGCTGGAGGGAAGTCCCTATGTAGGACGTCAGTTCTAGGGCTGCTCCTATGCCCCAAACTCCAGCTTGGCTCTGAGAGTGGAGACAGGCAGAAACTTGACTCTTCTCATCCCCCTGCCCATTCCATCTCCTCGCCTAAGCTTTCTGAAGCTGTGAAGAAAGGAAGGAAACAGCAGGCCCTGGAGGGTCCTTGGGGGCAGAAACAGCTGGGTCCAAAATCACATGAACTGGGCCAATGGCTGGTAGGTCCCTGGGCTGGCCTAAAACTGACTTTCTGTGCTGCTCCATGGCCCAGGAAACTGCCACTGCCCACCTCATGTCACTTCCTAGCCCTGTCTGCTAGGGGCACCTGCTTGGTATATGAGCCGTCCCTGCACCTCAGTTTTCCCATCCAGAAAAATGGGAATCCTGTTGCCTATGGCCAAGCCAGACACCAGTTGTCCAGCTGTGGTCACCTGGTGGAGATAAGGTGAACTGTGAGAGAACAGAAATGCGAAGGTGAGCCCCGCCACCCTGGCCTCACTGTTCCCTTCCCTTAGTTCTGAGCAGACCAGATGGGCCTCTGTCCTTGGTTCAGGCCAGTGGTTCTGGATCTGCATCAGAGAATTGGGAACCTGCTGGAAACTATAGAGTCTCTATCCAGAAAGACACACGTATCCAGACACACTTGATATGAACACTCTCAATTTCTGGGGTCTGTGGACCCCTCCTAAGTTGAAAACCATCTAGGCTGTGAACCCAGCTCTGGGCCAGCCCCAAAGAGAGTCTTGGCCTGGGAGGGGCAGGGGCTGGCCTCCCAGAGCCTTTGCTGGGGCCCTCTGTAACCTGAGGCTTCCCGTTGCCTGCAGGATGCAAATGAAAATGGGAGAGATGCTTTAGGAGGAAAGGTGCCCTGCTGGGGGACGAGTGATTTGTCTGCCTCCTCAGTGCCCTGCCTGTCTCTCTCCCTTTCAACCATGGGAAGGGTTATTCAGGTCAGTGGTGAGAAGGAAGCAGGCAAAAGCAGGATGCTGGGCGTGGGGCGTTCTGGGGCCCTCCTGGGGGGTCTTGTCCAGGACCGTGCTTCTGCTGTCAGTGTAGAAAGCCAGGAAAGACACTGCAGGCTGCTGTGGCGCTAGGGGAGGGGGAAGGGCGTTGGTGCAGAGGGGAATTCCAAGGTGAGCTGCCTGGGCGGTGCTGTCAGCTGGCCCAGGGGGCAGCAGGATTCTCCAGTGACGAGGACGTGCTCAACCTAAGACTTGGGCAGGTGGAGGATGTGCTGCAAAGGCCAGCATCCAGCGCAGGGCTGAGGTGCTCCTGGGATGTCGGGTGCACCGAAACCCATGGGGCCGAGGGGCCAGGACCCTCTGGGTTCTTCCTATTGCAAGGCTTCAATTCTGTGTCCGGCTGCTGCAAGATGAGACTGGGGGCCTTTCTTCTGCCCGGCCCCGCCCCAGTTGTTCCCTTAGCTGCTGTGAGCACCAGGCTTTGGGGCAGTCAAGTGGGCTGTCTCACACAGTGCTGGGCCCCCTGCCTTCCATGTGCCCTCCTCTCCCAGGCTGAGGGCCCTGGGGTCTTCTGGGATGCCCCCTCAGCCCAGTGTGGCCACCCTCATCCATCTCCCCCTCCTTGCCCATCACATGGCATTTGCATAGAGCTCTGTGTCGGTTACAGTGCAGTGGTTCTCATGCCACCCTGTCATCGTACTCCCCAAGGGTCTGTTAAAATGTAAATTCTGACTCTCTAGGTTTGGGATGGGTCTGAGCTTCTGCATCTTGATAAGTGCGCAGGTGAACCGAGGCTGCTGGTACCCAGCCTAGAACCATGCTGAGAGTAATGAGGTTCAGAGCGTGTGTTCCATGCATAACCTGGGCTCCCTGAGTTTCTTGAGACCAGAGACTCTCTCCTCCTCTTGGCCTCTAGGACACACAGCAGGGTGAATTCTGTGAACTGAGTTGAGCGGCCCTCAGCCACAGAGGTCAGCACAGGCTTGGGGATGTCAGATCCACGGCCTCCCTCCCTTCCTGCATCCCTGCCTGGACACTGCCGGCCCTGGATGCTGGCTGTTGGGATGAGCAGGAGGAGGCCAGGTGGCCCGAGGGCCCTCATTAATCCATCCCATCCCACTGTTTTCACAGCTTCTTGCCCCTTCAAAGGGCCAGAGGGGTGGCCGGCTGGAGAAGGGGCAGGGAGTATGGTAACTGCTGTGTTGTAATGAGATTTCTGGGAAGGAACAGATGTTGTCAGTGAGGGAGTCCAGAGGTGCCAGGCAGGCGAGCTGGTGTGAGGGGTAGCTGATGGTGGCTGGCTGGGAGGAGGACAGACACATTCAGTGAGAGCAGTGGCCTTAGCACCTTCGGAGTGGGGGTCTCAAGCTTAATGCCCCTTCCCCCACCCCAGACCATGCCTAGCGGCCCCACTGGGCTGGGCTTGCCTGTCACTTCTCGCTGCTCCTGCCCAGCCTGGTAAGCATCCATCTACATCTCGATGACGGGGCTGACAAGTGTCATCGCAGCCTGAGTGGCCCTTGTGCCTGTCACAACACTGGCCACCGTGGGGGAATTCACCCAGAGCAGAAGGTCTGGCCCCAGTCCCCAGGGGACTTGTCATGTAACTGAGGAGGCAGCCGGCTCCAGCACACATACCTCTTGGCTCAAGGCTCTCACGAAGCTGCTGCTGCCAGCTGCTAATTAATAGAGGGCTACTGAGGCCGGCCAGGCGGTCCTGCTTGGGCCCAGGGGATGTTGAAGAATCCACATTTCCCAGCCAGAGCAGGCCACAGGGAGGCCAGGGGCACTGCCTTGGCTTCAGAGAGGATGTTCTCTGCCAGCCAGGCTTTACCAAGAAAGCATTGCCAGGGCCCTGGAAATCTGTGATCCTGGAGCCTAGGTGGCCACTCAGAGACACTGTATCATCATCAGTTACCCAGAGCCGGCGGGAGAGTCTGCCCAGTGAGGCAGTGAGCTCCCTGTCACTGAGGCTGCTCAAAATGAGACAGCAGTACTTACACCAGAGTTTGCTAAGCAGCATCCTGTGGACCAAATACAGTACCCAGATATGTTCTGCTTGGCCAGCACAGTGTGTCATAACAAGTCTGAGACAATGTTTAAAACGGAAGGATGTCAGACAAAAATTTGGCTTTGCAGCTTCTCTTGGAAAATCGGAAACTGGCAATGCCGGCCCCACCTTCCCACCCCACGGCAGGGAACTGGAGCTCAGCAGAGGCCTTAAACTGGTTTTTGGTCCCCAGTTGCCCACAGTCCCCTCCTATCCTGTGGTCTCTCGCCTGCACCCAGCCGTATCACTTGTGCACGCTTAGCTGCCCGACCCCGTAGGCTTCTGAGTTTATGACTCTGGACTCAACCCAATAGAGACCGGAGCCAGGTGGACTCACAGACCAATAACCACCACTTATGAACCGCAACCAGGAGCTTCATTTCTCATGTTTCACTTATTCTTCATAGTGGCCTGAAAAATAGGTTCTATTGTCCGCAGTTTACAGATATGGGAACTGGGGCTAGCCTCTGCACTGCAGAGATCCATGGACTCAGTATGTCTTTAGAGAGTGTCTGGCTCCATCCTGTCTCTTATACACATCTGGTGGGGGGAGTGGGTGGGAAAGGATTTGCTTGAAATCACACAGCTATGAAGCACCAGAATTTTTAATAGAATTTGAACCTGTTCTCTAGGATTCAAAACTTGTACTTGCCCCTTTTCTCTCTTCCTTCTTTTCTTTGTGCGTGTGTGTGTTAGCTTTTAAAAGCCAAATTACAAAAGTAGTTCAAGAAAACATTCTCCGAAGAAAGAACACATTGCAGATAATACTGAACATACATTATCTGTGTGGAGGAGCTCAGCTGGCGTGGGAAACTGAACAGGGCTCAGAGTACCAGATCTGGACAGGGCTTAGCAAGCTCTTGGCCTAAAGCCTTTATTTTATAGGTAGGGAGCAGAGGATCAGAGAGGGAAAGTGACTGGCCCAAGGTCAGAGAGTAAGTCCAAGTCAGAGATGAAACCATAACCCAAGAAGGTTTTGACTCAGAGGTCTTAGGGCTCCATAGCCCACCCCACCCCCAGCCAGAGAGGGGTCCAGGGAAGATTTCTGGATGGTCTCATCACTGGAACTCTTTTTTGTCTCCCCAGCCTCATGCCTGAATTTTGGACTGTTGAGTATGTTCAGGATCCGTCTTAATTTAAGTTCATCAGTGAGAAGGGAGCCTTTCCATACCTGAGAATGTAGCATCTGGAGGCTGAGCGATGCCTATCCTAATCCCCCACCCCGGGGCTGCTGCCCCTTGCCCATCTGCTCCCCCTGCACAGCCTGACATGGAGACCTTTGGGATTTTGGAACTACATCTGGATGCCACTGATGTGTTTGGGGTTCAAAGGGGGAAGGGAACAAGTAGCCAGTGGTGTCTGTGTTTTCTCCACCAGAGAAATATATGGTCACGGGGTCTGTGAAGAAGTGGAGTCAGTCTGTGGTTTAAGGCTCAGTGTGCGACCAGGATCAGGGCTCAGCCTGGGACCAAGATAAGGCCTTGGTCTGAAGTGAGGAACTGGAGTACTTGAACAGAGCCTTGGAGCCAACCTTAGTGCCTCCCTGAGACACTGGGGCTGGGGACAGGGTGGGCAGGTTGCCCATTCCATCCTCTGCCCTGCCACCCCCACCCCCAAAACCCTCCCTTCTTTTAAGCTCCCAGAACTCCTACACCTCTTAGCATCTGAGCCAGATGCCTGTGGTCTGCTCAGGGAGGTAAAGTACGAATTATAAATACTCAAAGGTTCCACTGCTGCCGAGCCAGAGCCACCAAACCTCACACGTGCCCACTCCTGCCAGGCTCTGGTCTCTCATTGTTTGGGACTGTGTTTATCTTCCCAGTCAGGCAGCCAGCTAGTGGCTCCTGCAGAGTAGTGCTCAGGCTGGGCAGAGAGATGTGCTGGCTTCGTAGAGGCACTCCCTACTTCCCACTGCATCCCCTCCTCTGGGCTCCCACAAATTGCCGAGCAAGCAGTGGGACCTCCAGGTCTGTTCTCGGCAGCTGCGGGGGCCTGATAATTGGCTGATGATGATTTTGTGTCTGTCCAAGCATTTACCCACGTGGGTGGATATGTTATGTCTGTACAAACGAGGCTTTCAGAAATTAATACATAACACAGGACTGGCTAATACCTTGTCTTCTGGGCTTGGAAAGGGGTGAGTGAAGGGAGGTTGTACCTGCTGGGAGACGAGATGCTCCAGTCCAAGACTGTTTTCACCCATCATGGAGAATGGAGATCTCTACCCATCCGGCAAATAGGAGGGTAGTATTTTAGCTCCTCTTAGGGTCCCCTGGTCAGGTTTGTGGGAGGGCAGACAAGAGATAGACCAATTTGGACTCATGGTCAGGGAAGACTTCCTGGAGGAAGCAGAGCTGAGCCGGATCTGAAGGAGAGAGAGACCCATTATGCACACTTTCTTGGAGGCAGGTGCCTGGGAGCTTGAGCCGCCTGACTGGGTATTATCAGACAAGGGGGGCAGATTACTCCCTTTTGGACTTGCACCCCTGAAGCTTAGCCCTTAAGGACTCTGACCCCGTGACCCTGGGTCTTGCCCCCCGATGCTGCCTGAGTATGTGTGTGTGTGTGTGTGTGTGTGTGCATTTGCAGGTGAGTTTGTCTGTGTCCCTCTCTGGCCTCTGACCCTGGGTCCTTGCAACCCAGGCCAGCTGTCCCAGGCCTCAGCCCCCGCTGTCCAGCCTCTGAGAAGACTGCCTCCTTCTGCCATCCTAGACCCGGAAGGCAGATGTTGCCACTGTAATAATGTCCCTGAGTGTGTGGCCTGGAGCCCAGAAGTAATTACCCTGTGGTTCCCCACCACAGGCTGGAGCAGACCCTGTCAATGATTAACCTGAGTCCCCGGCCACTTGACGCCAAAGCCAGCCACGGGCTTCTCCTACCCACGATTTGTCAGAAGATACTGGGTGATATCCCTTTCCCCACGGACAGGAAAGACCCTCCCCCTCAAGCCCACAAGGCTCCTAAATGCCACTGGCAGCTTTTTGAAGAAACATGGCCCAGGAGGCAGGACTCTGCAGCTGTGGCCTGTCCTCATGTAACATCAGGGCCAGCCCAGCCCGGAACCCTGGGCCTCTCATCCCAAGCTTCCCCGGCTTATAACTGTCCACCCTCCCACGCTGGGTTTGCCTTCCTGACCCTCATCCTGTTCTGCCGGGTGACCTCAGCAAAGTCCTTTCCTCTCTCAGGGTCCAGCGTCATAGCTCAGTCTAAGGCTGAGAAGGGAGCAGAGCTAATTGGCCAAATAGGTATTGAACCCGTAATCCTGACCCCATTAGTGCAAATTGAGCCGGCAAAGCAGGGACCGCGCCGCTGACAAGTAGAGCTGATGAGAATCTCCTGCCCTGTTTCCTGAGACTCTGAGAGGCCCATCCAGGCATGATCTTGGCCCCTCTGCTCCCGGAGTGTGTGGGGGGTTCCCCTTTCGGTGGTATCTCCACCAGCCCCTATCCTGGGGATCAGGGCTGGGGCTCCCTAGCACATTGTTTGGTTATGTTGTGTCTATTGCCCTCCACCCCCCCCCCACCCCCGGCCATTAGATCACAGCCCCTGTGCCCCTGTGGGGGTGGAAATCAGGCTTTTCTCTGGCCAAAGGCCCCCACTCACCCCTTCCTCCCAGTCACCTCTTCTCTGGGGCCGGGGCTGCTGTCCCCTCCTGGAACCTCCAACATGGTCTCAGTTCAGATAGGGGGATCCATGGACACCAGGTCACATGAACAGCTAGGGCTGGAAGAGTCCTGCAGGGCAGAGCAGTAGGACCATTGGCTTTGGAACTGGCAGGGGAAGGAAATGCGACAATGTCCATCCTGTCCCAGAGGCTCTGGGGAGTCATCCTGCCGTGTTGCTCCAGGGCTTCTGTGGACAGAACCGAGGGGGCCAGCTGGAGGAAGAGGCCAGGTGAGGCCAGGCTGTGCCCCATGTAGCTGGGTGGGCTGAGCCACGCCCTTACCACCTTGGCCTTGCTCTTCTCATCTGAAAATGGAGCTGGAGAGGGATTGGGTTTTAGCATGACCCCCAATCTGAAACTGGTGGTTGTAGAGTCACCTGGGAGCTTTCTGCAATTATGGATGCCTGGGTCTCTGTGCATGAAGCTCGGGCAGGTAGAAGTTTGGGAAGCACCCAAGTGAGCTGGGCACCCCGAGTGCCCTTTCTGTGCTAACTGTCTGCCGGTCTCCAACTGCAGTGTGTTCACCATAGCCCTCCAATGCTTCCCAGAGCCTGGTAGAGAGATACCTCCAAGCCATTCATGACATTCTCCTCCCCAGGGAGTCATTCCCCTTGCTTCCTCACGGCAGGAGCAAAGAGAATCATAAAACTCTGGGCCTGTTGGGACCCCAGGGAACATGGCCCTTGCTCTGTGTCCTTGTCAAACTGTGTTTTCCTGGAGGGAAGGCAGAGTCCCATCCCCAGAGCCCAGGCACTCCCGGGAGAACCCCATCCTAACAAGAAGAGGGGCCCGTAGAGAGTCAACGTTTAGCCACAGCCCTCCCCCCCTCCCCACCGGTGTCCTGTTCACCGTGTCCATCACCTGCTTGGCCTCAGGAAGTTCCGCTCTGAGTGCATCCCGTCTCCTCCTCGATGAGGTGTGCCTTCCTGCAGGAGCCGGTGAGCCCTCCTACCTGATCTCCCCTGAGCTTGTGCTCACGTGCGACTCCGCAGCAATATTCTATTTTTACTTCATTCTTCTAAGTGGAAAGAGCTGTGCTTGAGCCTTTTCTGTTTCTTGTAAGCCAGTTGAAGAATTTCTCCACTGCTGGCCCCCTCTACAATTTCCCCTAAATGGTCTGCGTGAAGCTCAGAGAGGTTGGACCACTAGCCTTAAGGAACATCCTGGCAGTTCAGGGTCATTGTAGAGTAGGTGACCCTTGCTGTATAGTTTGGTGTGTGTGTGTGTGCATGTGTGTGTGCAGGCACACACGTGCATGCTTTTATGCTACTGTGTCTCTGATGAGTGCACAGATTTAGAGTCTCCAGTACAGGGCTGAGGCCTTCAGAGAAGCAATGGGTTGATGTCTTGGGTGTTCCTCATGCCCAGGGCTGGGCTTGGCTGTGCCGTTGAGAAGGTGCAATAACAATCCTTTCCCCGAGGAACTCTTTCCTCTGCACCTTCATGGCTCCCCATGTCCCCAGAAGAGTCCTGACTGCTCAGTCTGACATTTGGTATGCCCCCATCCTTTCATTGGGTCAGGATTGTGTTGAGGGAGGGAGTGTCATGGTTTTCTGAGATGGGCACTCTTCTCTCTGCAAGCTTTCCCCCTGGCCAGCTGCCCTTGGCTAGCCTCTGCACTGCAGAGATCCATGGACTCAGTATGTCTTTAGAGAGTGTCTGGCTCCATCCTCTCATTGTACCAATGGGGACACTGAGACAGGGATCGTGGGCACACAGCAAGTAAGAGACTGAGATGGGTAGAACCCAAGACTCTTGGCCCCTGGTCTAGCTTCCTTCTGCTGGATGGCACACACCTCCTTCTTGCAACCACAAGGCCAGCCTTCCTGACCAGTGGGCACTCTCAGGCCCTGTCCTTTTTGGGGTTTTGTGCCCAACAAGCCATGCTGCTCCCCCCTAGACTGAGGGCTTCTCGAAGTGGGACTGAAACCGCTAGGTGGCATTTTGGGGGGCCCTGAGGAGCTCCAATCCTTCTGAGACATAACAGCTCAGAAAGAATTCAGCAAGAGGCAAGTGATAGATAAGAAGTGATTTATTAGAATAGGATGCTTGTGAGGCTTACAAGTGGGTGGGTGAGAGGGTACCATGCCAAGAACTTAGTGGACTACAGTTTTATAATCAAAGGGGACTTGGGGAAGGGGGAACACCACCTTATCCCTCATTCTTGGGTAGATACCACACTTCCATCATCAGTTCCTCCTCTGTGTTGTGTGGGGGAGTTTTCTTGCCCCTAAATGGTCAAGCCAGGACTGTCATGGCACGATGGAAAAATTATCTCAGGTCTCAGCACAGTGAGGGCCTTTTACTTTGAAATGTTCCCTTTGCACACACCTCTGGATCCCCTTAGTCCTGAGGCCAGGACCTGCATCTGAGTGGTTATAAGAATAATAATGATGATGGTAACAGCCAGCATGTGCTGATTACTTGCACTGTGTAGTACATTATTAATGTTATCTCATTGAATCTTCTTGGAATCCTGTGAAGCGGGATTAAAGGTCTCATTTTGTACACAAGAAAACAGACTCAGAGAGGTTGAGCAATTTGTCCAAAGCCACACCGCCAGGTATCCAGACACTAGAGAGCATCACTGCTGCACTGCCTGCTGTGACCTAGCTGCTCCAAGTGTGGCCCCTGGACCAGTGGCCTCAACATCGCCTGGGAGCCTGTAAGCAATACAGGTGTCAGCCCTCACCCTGCACCCAGTGAATCCGAGTCTGCATCTTGGTAAGATTCCCCAGGTAATTTAGGCACCGTGCCATGTGATTAAAAGATCACAGAAGGGGAAGGGAAGGTTCCGGCAATTTCAGCCCTCACACAGCTTACCTTCTCCTTGGGGAATGGCTGCAACTAGCCCTCACTGTATGCTGAGGGCCGAGGACCTCAGCCCAAGACTGAGAGGGACCAGAGAAGAGGCAGGGGTGAAAGGTCATTTTGTCTGCGTCTTCAAAAAAGCAGAAACAAACCAAATTATGTTCTTCAGGTAACAGCGCATCCTCACAGGAAAGTGAGTTCCCCAAAATACTCCAGAATCCGGATAACCCACCATAAGCCCAGCGCTAGCTGGATGCCCTTGTCTGAATCACACTGGTTGGGAGGCAGCCTCAGGCGGCTGGGGAGCAGCTACCTGGGAGCCCTGTGATTCTGAGTCAGAGAGTTTGAGGTGGGTTAAAAATAGAGCCCTAGTGGCCAGGCGGGGGTGGGAGACAGCAGTTCATCTGCTGCAGGGGAAGACCCCAGGCTGGGTCAGGGGAGGGTGGACCGGAGGAGGGGGGTTGGCGGAGGCCGGAGTTGAGGGCGGTGGGAGGCAGCGCTTTCCAGGGTGGGAGAGGCGGGGAGGCCAAAAATGCCCGACTGCTGCGCCGCGTCCCCCTCGGCTGGGCCGCAGCTCTGCCTCGGACGAGCCGGGAGAGCCTGTGGTGGGGAGGGGCTGCTCCCTGCTTCCCAACAGTTGCTGTTGGCTGTGGGAAAGGGAAGGCAGGGAAGGTGTCCCACGTGTGTGCGTTCCCGCGCGCGTACGTGTGTGTATGTGTGAGTTGTGGGCAGGCACGTGGTTTCCTTTGCCGGTTACACCTGCCCTTCAAATGGCCTCCCTCTGTCTCCTCATCCTTAACCGCCTCCAGAAAATCTGCTCCTGCTGCCGTCGCGTTAAGACAGCACCTTTGTCTCAGCGCCTAGGAGTTCCCCGCGGACCCATGTGTCTCACATTAGGGGACTCTTCACCGCGTGGGTCACTGATCCGTGATTAATTTTTTTTGGATTGTTTTTGTGATTAAAAGGTAATATTTGCCCATTATGGGGAATTTAGAAAATAAAGAAAGCTATAATATAGAAAACAAAAATCACCCATAATCCACTACTTAGAAATAGCCATGTGAATTCATTTAAAATTTTTTTGACAGTCACCCTCTCCCCCCCGCCACCGCAACAGTCTTTAATACACGCATTTATTGAACAATAAGACAATTTTAGTGAGCCTTCACTCCCCTCACCCTTCTCCTTCTGGGTGCAGCTATTGTGTCTACATCTGGGAAAAGGAAGAGGTGTCATTTCTGCTCTTGGGGAGCACACAGCAGGTGTGAGGAGACGAGACTAATCCTGGGTCTTCAAGGCTGGGGCGACGTAGGGGAATTCCAGGGAAGAAATGGAGCTGCCTCTTCCCTGCCCCTCCACCCCGTCCCCCTGGCCTCCCCCGCCTCCCCCACCTCCTGGATCTCTGTGCAAACCAACCAAGTAGATGGGAGAATCTGCCAAGTCCCCACCAAGGGGGCGTGCCTGAAAGGAGGGGGCGTGCCTGTAATGAAGGGGCGTGCCTGAAAGGGGGCTTGGTGTGTTCTGCCTTGCCAGGCTTGTGCTGGTCAGGCTGGAAACACAGTCATGGCCTTGGTTGACATCTTTAGCCTCAGTCACCCCCCCACCAGCCCCTGTCATCCGTCTGTGTCAGAACCCCGACCCCACGTTCTCCTGGCCCGTTTCTTGTTCGTCTACCTTTGCCCACCCCAGCTCCCACTCCTCCTCCGCGACTTTTCTGCCATCATCTTCACTAGGTGGGAGCGTTTGCTAGTGGATGTTGTTGGGAGTCTTTGGGTCATGGCGGGGGTGGGGGGGGGGCGCGGTTTGCATGGGATAAGTTCCTCCCTGCTTTTGGGAGGCCTGTGAAAGCTTCGTGGGAAGGAGTCGGGGTCTCAGAGGGCTCCCCATTTTGTGTAGGTTCTGCTGGGCCTCCTGCCACTCAGCCTCTGGCTCCCAACGGACTCATTCAGTCATTCATTTATTCACTCATCCACCCATTCCCAGGCTTTTTTCAGACCTACCTCATAAAAGGAACTGCACTAAGTTCAGAGAGTCAAGTGACTACAATTACATCCTAGTGTGACAAACTGCTCAGTTCAGTTCAGTCGTTCAGTGGTGTCCAACTCTGCAACCCCATGGACTGCAGCACGCCAGGCTTCCCTGTCCATCACCAACTCTCAGAGCTCGCTCAAACTCATGTTCATCAAGTTGGTGATGCCATCCAACCATCTCATTCTCTGTCATCCCCTTCTCCTCCTGCCTTCAGTCTTTCCAAGGGGTACCTTGCCAGATTTCCTGGGAGATAAAAAAGCCCTCCCAGGAAAAATGACAGCTACTCTGAACCAAGTGGCCTGGAGTGGGCAAGGCTGCGGAGGGTATCTCCAGGTATAGGACAATATGTAGGAAAGCCTAGAGGAGAAACAAAGTCCTGGGTACCTGGGACACTGAAAGCTGCTGAGTGTGTCTGGAGCAGAACACCCAGTACAGGGCTGGAGGAGGCTGAGTCAGATCAGGAAGTGCCCCCAAATGACAGCGAGGAACTTAGATTTTAACTGGGAGCTTGGAAGGACTTTGGGCTTGGCAAAGCATGGAGAGGATGTAGATCCTGAGGTCTGTGGGGTCCTGGGAGAGGCAGGAGCCCAGGTAAGAAGATGCTGAAGTCGGCCAGGTGGTGGGTTGATGAGCTGTGCTGGATCCCACATGACTGAGTGTTGGAAGGTAAGTGCAATGGGAGAGTCGAGGATAATTCCCAGGTTTCTGGGCTAAGGGTCTGGATGAATGGTAGTATCACATGCTGGGAACACAAGTTTGTGGGGGGAGCTGCTAAGTTATATCTGGCTCTGTCAAGAGTGAAGTTCCCATCGGACATCCAGGCGTAGATGTGTAGTCAGCAAGAGAGCACGTGGCTGTGGGGCTCAGGAGAGAGAGGTCTGGTTTGGAAGCTGGCCGAATAATTTTGAGACCTTGGGAGTTGGTGAGGTCACCCCAGGAGACTGTAAAGAGGGAGAGGAGGTGGGGGCCCCAAGGAACAAAAGCATTTAAAGGTCACGGAGGGAAAGAGGAGCTCCTGCAACGGGAGGGAAAGGAGAACCAGAGAGAACAGAGAAGAGCCAGTGGAGCAGAGTGTCTCAGCGGAAATGGTGCACAGTGTCAGGTGATGCAGAGGGGCAAGATGGAACGGACTGGAAATTGTGGGGTTTGGCAGCAGGATGTGTGCCTCGGCAGTGTTGCTGCAGGACTGAGAGGCGTGCTGGGGAAATGGACGTGGAATTGAGAGAGTGGGGACGGCCACACGTCTTTCAGGAAGCTTGGTTCTGAGGGGAGAAAAGATAAGACAGTCCGGGTTCAGGAGTGATTTTATTAAGTGCGAGATCTTAAAAGCTGATCGGAAGGGACTGAAGATATGGGCGAGAGAGAGGATAAACTGTAATGTTCCTGGGAAAGAAAAAGGGAACAGTGTTGAGAGAGCAGATAGTAGAGTCACGGACTGATCCCTTGTGACTGGGGAGGGGGATAGCGGGGAGGGAGACAAGCAAGGGAGTAGTTTGATGGCAGGAAGAGAAGGGGGCATTCTGCGGGCTTCTGTTTCCTCTGTGGAAGGAGGAAGGGGGGAAAGTGGTGGTTTCAGAGCTTTGAGGAGAGAGGAGATAATTTGGAAAAGCCGCTGTGGGAAATGGGTGGGAAAGGCTGTTAGGGTCTCCTGGAGGATGGGCTGGCAGAGGTGAGGACCCTGCTGAGTACGGAAACACTGATGAGGAAATAGAGACACAAGGAGCTAAGGCACTTGGTATTCAGTAGGACTGGTCTGAGGTTGTGAGGTTTTCTGTACAGCCCACCCCCCCTCCATGGAAACAGGGAAACAGCTGATGATGGCTATGAGTTACAGTTATGATCTAGTGAAGTCAGCCAGAGAACGGGGCAAGAGAGGTGGATGAGCAGAACCACTATGTGTGGGGGGAATGGGGGGAGGCAGGAGGGTCCTCATAGGATAATTAGAGGGCCAGTGACTGCAGGCTCCTGAGACACCAAAGAACAGACTTAGCGTGACTGGATAAGAGAACTGGCAGAAAAGGAGGTTAGGGTGGGAGAGAGCACTACTTATCTGAGATTAAAGATGGACCAACTGCAGACAGTGACCCGGTCCGGGATGTGCTGTTGGAAGGGACTGGAGTGAAGACTTTAGAGGCAGGACTTCAAGCCAGCTGGGTTGATGAGGGGGAGTAGAAGTCACCTAGAATGAAGGCAAGATTCACAATGGAATAGAAGATTGTGAACCAGGTGCCAGCCTCACCACGGTCCCCAGGAGTGGCGAGTGGATGCTGTAAAGAAGGCCAGCAAATGACAGGATGCTCAAAGGATCTTGTAGACATTCCTACCACACGCAGGAAGAGGCATTAGTGTGGACTAAGCTGCTCACTCCACCCTAACCTTGAAGTCTGTGGGGTTTGGGAGAGTGACGTCCTTAGGACACAACTAAAGTTCAGTTAAGGGAAAAAGCAGGTGCGTTAGAGGGTGAAGAAGTTGAGAATGAAGGTACCGTGGAAGAGAGCACAGGGAACAGGTCTGGGAGGGAGAGAGGAAATAGGAGGAGGCACAGAATTTAGGAAAGAGAAAATACTGTCAACTGGGTTTATATTTGTATAGAGCGTTAAGAAGTGGGACTCTGGAGTCAAGCTATTTGGGTATGAAATCCTGATCTACCATATACAGCATATTTCCCAACTTATTGAGCCTCAGTTATCTCAACTGTAAAATGGGCATATTCATAGTATCTACTTCATAGAATTAGATGAGATAGTCTATATAAGGGTCTCAGATGAGTACCTGGCAAATAGTAAGTTGCTGATGGCTGTCCTGCTTTCTCATCAGCCTCATGGTCAGCTTGTGTGGTTATCTGTGCTGGGCCTAGAATGAGGGGGAAGCTCTTAGCTCCCATCTAGTTCTCAGACATGAAGATGCCTGGCTTCTTTGTTTCGGGGCTGGAAGGAGAGTTTTAGGTAGTACCTGCTGAAATGGGCAAAATGTGACGACTGCTACCGCAGACACACTGCACAGTCAGGTGAAGTTCGTGCAGGAGGAGGCAGTTGAACTGAGAAGGGACTTCAAAAGCTGGGGGTTCAAGAGGTAGGGGCAGTTCTCAGAAGGAAGAACCAAGAGGTGGACAGATGTGAGGCCAAAAGTTGGGTGTCCAGTTGGCTCCTGTGAACGACGTGGAAGGGAGAAGAAGGAAGAGGAGTCAGGGGTGCGGATCTAGGAGCTTGAACCTTCCTCTATAGCCACTGGGGTCTCCAAAGTGGAGTTCAAGCATGGGGTGACATAATCATAATGTTTGGCCAGATAACCCAGAGAGCATGTGACAGGGAGGGAAAGAAGGAGGAGGCGGGGGACCAGGCGGGTGGCAGGCACAAAGTCTGGGTGAGGAGTAGTGAGGAACTGATCTAGGACAGAGCGTTGGGGACAGATTCAGAAGCTGTCATTGAAGGAGCCAGACAAGACTTGGTTACTGCTAGGGGGACCTGCAGGGGGAGGTAGGAGGTGGGAGGACAGAGAAAGCAGCTGAGGGTGGCTGTGAGGTTTCCAGCCCAGGTGACTGAAATGCTGACTGTGCCCTTCAGCTTTGAGAAGGAAGATGCTGAGCTCAGCCTTGGACTTGTTGGGTGGAGGAGCCAGCAGGCCCTCCAGGTGGCAGGCAGGAATGCAGTCTGGTGCTAGGAGTGGTGTCTGAGCAGGAGCCGTCTGCGTGGGGAGTGGGGGGAGGGGTACAAGATGGAGCTGTGGGTGTGCTGCTTATCCGAGAGAAAGCACGGGAACACGTCCCCCTGCTGCCACCAGCCCTACAGGGGCACAAGCATGTCTGGGACAAGGCCCTTGCACTCAAGAAACCCGCCGCATTCTAGGGGATCCAGGGCCAGACCTGGGGCTGGGCTCCAGGGAGAGGCTGCGGAGGCTCAGAAGTGGTGGCACTTCAGATGAATGCTGAAGATGGCAGAGATCTTAGCGGGCAAAACCCAACCTTCTCTTCCTTGCAGCTGACAGGATCCCCAGTGGCTACCATTTGTGTCAAAATGTATGCAGATGGATGTGCAAGAATATGTATGTGTGAAAGTGGATATGTGTACAAAGCAAAATTGCCAGATGACCCTCCCCATCCCATTGTTCTCTATGAACAGTGGTACAAAGATGAGAGCGTGTGTACAAAAATGTTTTCATGTGTGTGTGTGTGAGAAAGCATATGTGCTCAGAGGCAAGTGTGGGCAGGTGTGGACAAGAGGAAGCTAAAGTAGGTCATCCCTGCTCCGGGACCTCCACTTCTGCCTCTGTTTATCATCCTTTGCATCCTTTTCCACCTCCAGGGAAGAAAAGGGCCCTTGAGTTTCTGAGTTCAGGGTCAGGAGCCTCCTATCTTCTCTTTCCTCAGCTCCCCTGAGGCCATAACCTTCCTCTCAGACCGTGAACTGTTCCAGGTATCAGTGGAGTGGGCTGTTGGGCTTCATGCCACCCCCTTCCTTCTGCATGTGCCTCCCACCACCACTCCACTCCACCAAAGCCAACCCACAGGCCATTCCCTCCCTCGCTGGCTCAGACTTCCTCTTAACTTAGAAAACACTGGGATGGGGAAGGTCATCTGGCTTTGGGGAGACCAAGTCTTCTAACTCAGGTTTGTGCCAACTCCAGCATGCCCGAGTCTGGCTATCCTTTGCTTCCCTGCCAGGACCTGCCACCCGGCACCATGGATGTATAGAGTCTGGATTGTGGGATTTATTCATGAATGATTCTAAAGCCAGTGGGAGTGGGCAGGGGAGCATTGGGCATACCGCTTGTGGCTTTGGAATGTTACTATTCCTTCCTTTGTGGACCTCAGTTTTCCTTTTCACAGGTTGGGTACAACTATGACCTACTGGCTGGTGATGACTGGGGTGCTTTTAATACTCGAAAGTTGTGTTGGTTTGCTCATCCAGGAAGTACCTCAGGAGGCCTGGCATCAGGAGGATAAGTCCCCTTGAAACCTCTTTGCAACCTTCTTGTCTCTGGGGTGGGGGCTGCACCTGCTGTGGCCGGCTTACCTCCCCAGTGTGATGCAAAGATGCCAGAAAGGTTTGTCCATCTCCCCACATTCTACTGAGGTGCCTAAACTCCCAAGAGGTCTGACAGGAATTCCACTGACCTCTCTGAATTTGGGGTCTGCTCCTTCCTAGCTGTGAGGGCTTGGGCTGATACTGCTCTCTGAGTCTCAGTGTCATCATCTATAAAATGCAGATAATAGCAGCCACATTAGTCCTGGTGTGAGGAATAAATGAAGTAATGCATTGAAAGCACTAAATATTACCAAGTGCTTGATATACAAGTTTTGGGGTCTTTTTGAATAGAGTGTTTTCAGTCACCAAGGAGTCCCCAATGAAAATGCACAGGGGCATTAAGGAATCACTTGAGGTGCTTCTGATCACTAGGACTGGAGGAGAAGAGGGGCCAGAGAGGTATGGAGGCTGTTGCCAACTTCCCCTGGCTGGACCAGTGCGGCTGGGCTGGCAGGCACACCGGGAGCTGTCCGTGGTGCTGAACATCTTTTTTTTTTTTTTTGCTCTCACCCGGCCCAGCCTTCAGAAATCTGTGCAATCGTCTGGCAAAGAGTAAGGAACATGGTGTACATGGCCAAGGTCAGCTCCCAAAGCCCAGCTCCGATTACCTCTTCCAGGAGCACTTTATGACCTCATCCATCTAGGCCCCCAGGAGCCCACCTTTTCAGATGCCTGGGCTGCCTGAGATGGTTTCTTACATCATTGCCCAACTTGTCTTCTGTTTAAACCTTGTCCTCTGATTGGACATGAGCTCCCTGATATCAGGGTATCTCTCTGCTGAGATAAATAGATTCTGCCATCCAGTTGTCCAGGGAATATTTTGGGCCTTGCCTTCCACCACTGGCTACTTGAACCATTGTAAGTTCCCTTCCACCACCCCAGTAGATGCTTTGCTTTGACTCTTCCCTGGAAGATTTCACCTGCCTCCCTCACCTCTTTCCTGTTGACTTGAATTACTTATTTACTCATTTAAAGATATGGGCTAGGCATAGGTCAGAGCATTTTACAAATATCAGTTCATTTCACTCTTAAAAAAGTTCCACTAGTTCATTAATATCCTCACGGAGCAGATGAGAAAACTGAGGCTCAGAGAGATTAGATGACATGCTAGTAAATGATGGAACCAGGAATCAAGTTCAAGTTGGTTGACCTAAGAGTCTGAACTTCTTTCTTCTCACCACATTATGCTGCCCTTTGAGTTTCTCTTTGATGCTCCAGAACAGTGGTGTGTGGGAAGAAGTGCTCTAGTATTCTGACCCCAGCCCAGATCAGGCACCAGAAATATCCCTTAGCATCTGGAAACTCATGATTGAAACAATTAGTCAGAATGCAAGGAAATGGGTGTTTTTGCCTCGTGTAATTTGGTTTTATGAAGATCACTAAATGCAAACATTCTCCTGTTAATTACTGCCTCAAATTTGGGCTGTAATTGAGAGAACTAGAGCTTGGAGAGTGTAGAAACCGCTGGAGTGGCAGGCCTACCCGAGTCAGCATTCCCAGCCACCTTGTACCCGTTCTGTTAATTTTAGAAACTCTTCCAGTCTGGGTATATTATTAGCTTTATGTACAGAGGGCCACAGGGCCCTCCATAGCCTCTGTGTCACAATTTTTTGTTTTGTTTTTCCCAAGAGATTAAGTAAAAGGAACAATGACCATGTGTATATTGGGGTGTTTGCACACTGGCTGTGTGAAAGGGGATACCTGTGTATGGCACTAATGAGTTGTCAGCAGCTGTTTTTGAATGAGTTCATGAGGCTGAGTGAAGCATGTACACAGCTTGAGAGCAGCATAGAAGCCGACACCACTCTCACAGGGCCCACGAGTCAGTAGCAGGATGCACCGTGTGCTGTGTAGTGGGTGTGGAGGCTGGGGTGGGTTTTCCCCAGGTGGCATAAGGGGAGTGGGGCTGATGAAAGGGTGGTGGGCTGTGGGGCAGGGAAGGAGACAAAGGTGACCTCTTGGCACCAGACTTAGAATGAAAAGCCTTACCAGTGAAGCTCTGACTTGAAGTCTCATCTTGAGGCCCTGAAGAACGTGGCTTTCAAAGGAGCAGCCAGAAGCTGTCTTTCGGGAAGCCGCACTCATCTGGCGTGTGACGTGGGATGGCTGTCTCACCCTCCTTCCCTGAAGGAGGCCCTGCCCTCTTCTTGACTCATAGCACCATTTTGAGTCTGACAAAGAAAACAAGTTGCTGTGAAGTAATCTTTTTTCAAACTTTGACCTCATTAGGCAGGGGCACTCTGGTTTTATGGTGGGACTCTCTGAAGACTCGAGCACAGTTTGTCTTTCTGTCTCCACTCTCTTCCTCCTGGCTTCCCTGCAGTAGAGGATTAAAGATGGCTGAACTGTTATTTCTCTTGGGAGAAGATAGGCTATGTCTGCCCAACATAATACCTTTATCTGTCATTGTGTAACTGTCTAAATTACTAGCAGAGAGAAAGCTCTGCAGTGCAAGTTTTTTGTTTTAGGGCCAGCTCTGGAGTGGCTGGATCTTGGGCAGGTTATGCCTCTAGACATAGGGTCTATGCTTACCTGTGCTGTGTTCATCTCGATAGGGGCCCTTTGTGGGCCAGGTAGGAGACCTGTGAGTTAGTTTTTACCTCCTCATGTTGCTTAACCTTTCAGAGGCTTCACCCTGAGGGTCCCTCCCCACTTCCCCCAGGAAGTATTAGCAGTTGCTTTGGGGCCTTGGGAGAAATGATGCTCGAAGCCCCCACTGGTCTCATTCCATTGCGTTGAGTAGCACCTGAAATCCCCCATTAATACTGCCTATCACTTTGCTGCACACCTGAAACTAACAAACACCAACTCTCATAAAAGTTTAAAAAAGGTTTTTATCACTAAAACTTCCAGTTAACGGAAACAATGTATGTACCTTCTACCAAATAATGTTTAAAGGAAACTTTTTAAGAAAAAAATGAGAAAATATTTGTAATAGTTTACTGTGATTGATATATTGATTGTGTAATCTGTGTTTATTTACATGTGTACTTGAACATGAAAAACATCTGCTTTGCTAAGTATAAATTATTTGTTGGAAAAAATGAAATTGTTGAAATATATTTAAAAAAAAAAAACAACACCCTGCCTGCATTTGAAGATATCACTGACCTTCCCGACCACTGTGTTAGAAGCAAACCTCTAGGGGAGAGCAATGGTCAGAGATTTTCTGACTGTAGAGAATAGACTAAAGGGAGACCTGTCCCCCCTGCGCCAACCCCGAGAGCCAGTGTGGGAGAAGGCCAGATCAGAATTATAGGACTGAGTGTGCAGACCCCACCCCTCATGGCACAGTGGGGAAACTCAGGCCCAGAGTGGGGAGGGCACCGGTCTGATGTCGCACAGTGTTAGTGACAGAGCTGAGACTGGATCCCATGCCCACAGTCTTCCAGACTCCCGCTGTGTGTCTGGTCCTCCCCCGTTCTCTGGTCACGGTCTGTGGCATGTCTGACTGCCAGCCTGTCTGAAGCCACAGTTGACCATCAGGGAGGATGGAGCAGCCTGGCCTGAGCCTGGCGGTGGTGCGGGGTGAACTACTTCTGCTGCTAAAACAGCCTCTCACCTCTCTCTGGATGTCATTATTTAGTTTGCTTCTCAGCCTCTCACTGGGGTATAGGGATTGGAGTAGGAGGCTTGTCATCGGGGAGTTCATGGAGAGGCAGGCAGAAAGCATCCCTAAGGATGACTAAGGAAGAGCCTCTCTCTATGCCAGTCACTACATCTTGCCCTGGTACCCAGGCACCTATCTCCTGCAGGAGTTTGGAAGCCCTCAAGACCTCCCTCCCCACCTTTGCTCTCTCTGAGCTTCCTTTTGGGGCCTGTCATTCATTCCCTCTCCCCTCCGATGACTGACCGGTGTGTCTCTGGGCAGATTCTACTGGGACCTCACCATGCTGCTGCTGATGGTAGGAAACCTGATCATCATTCCCGTGGGCATCACCTTCTTCAAGGATGAGAACACCACACCATGGATAGTCTTCAACGTGGTGTCAGACACGTTCTTCCTCATCGACTTGGTCCTCAACTTCCGCACAGGGATCGTGGTGGAGGACAACACAGAGATCATCCTCGACCCGCAGCGGATTAAGATGAAGTACCTAAAGAGCTGGTTCGTGGTGGATTTCATCTCCTCCATCCCTGTGGACTACATCTTCCTCATTGTGGAGACACGCATCGACTCGGAGGTCTACAAGACTGCTCGGGCCCTGCGCATTGTCCGTTTCACCAAGATCCTCAGCCTCCTGCGCCTCTTGCGTCTCTCCCGCCTCATTCGATATATTCACCAGTGGGAAGAGGTGAGTGTTCAGATCCAAACCTCTTGAGGGGAGTGAGGGGTCAGCAAATAGTTGGATGTGGGCTGTCAGATTGTGGTAGGCACATCTTCTCCAAGAGGACAAATATTAGCAATTTCTTGACTTCTTACCATGTGCTAGATACTACACAAATCACTTTACAGGCAGTATCCCATTTAAGTTTCTAACAAGCATCAGTTCAGTTCAGTCGCTCAGTTGTGTCTGACTCTTTGCGACCCCATGAATTGCAGCATGCCAGGCCTCCCTGTCCATCACCAACACCCGGAGTTCACTCAGACTCAGGTCCATCGAGTCAGTGATGCCATCCAGCCATCTCATCCTCTGTCGTCCCCTTCTCCTCCTGCCCCCAATCCCTCCCAGCATCAGGGTCTTTTCCAATGAGTCAACTCTTCACGTGAGGTGGCCAAAGTACTGGAGTTTCAGCTTTAGCATCATTCCTTCCAAAGAAATCCCAGGGCTGATCTCCTTCAGAATGGACTGGTTGGATCTCCTTGCAGTCCAAGGGACGCTCAAGAGTCTTCTCCAACACCACAGTTCAAAAGCATCAATTCTTCGGCCCTCAGCTTTCTTCACAGTCCAACTCTCACATCCATACATGACTACTGGAAAAACCACAGCCTTGACTAGATGGAAGGTACCAAATAGGTACATGTAAGTACTCATTTTTCACATGAGGAAATAGAGAAAGATGAAGGGATTTAGATAAGGGATTTATATAATGTCACAGAATTATTCATTGGCGAACCTGGACTCCGTAGGCTTGGATTGTTAATCACTGCACTTTATTGTGGGGTCTGAAAACTCATAAGCCTGGCAGAACAAATGAAAATGGCCATTTGAAGGACAATAGGGAGTGTGGTGGAGTGGGGAAAACTGGAGAACATACCTTCCATCTCTATCAGGCACTTCAGCTCATCCCCTGCCACTGCAGCCAAATGGTATGGGCCCGGGTTTCTAGATCCACAGATCTATCATAAGAAGCAGAAATGGGGATTTTTGTGCAAATTTTGTTGACAACTATCTTAGATTGGGCTCTTCTGGTGCAGACCCTCAGGTGAGGATTTGTATAAGGTGATCTTTTTTTGTGTGTGTGGGGAGAAAGTGTTTCTAGGAAAATCTGGTAAGAGATTGGAGAAGAGGGACAGGGGAATGAAGGAAAGGAATAGAAAGGAAAGAAGGAAGCCAAACAAGGCTGACACCAAGCTAAGTCTCAGAGGACACTCTGTGATAGGACACAGCACACCTCAAGACCTCAACTTGAAGGCAACAGAAGCAGTGGCAGAGGATGAGAGGGTTGGATGGCATCATTGACTCAGTGGACACGAATTTGAGCAAACTTTGGGAGATGATGGACAGGGAAGCCTGGCATGCTGCAGTCCGTGGGGTCACAGAATCAGACGTGACTTAGTGACTGGATAACGACAGCAGCGGCAGCACACCTGGGAACTGTCCCAATCAGGGCAAAGGAGCTGGACATTTTATATCCCTTCACCGATCAGTCACAGATTCAGGGCACTGACAGCCCTCCGCTAGCAGGCAAAGTGGTTTCCTGTAGCCAGACCTCTGATAAAGAACTTTGAGTGCTGGCTGTAGGGAATGCAAGCCTGGCGCTTTTCTGGAGACATGTGAGCACAAACTGTAAAGGGATGCTAGGGGCCCTGGGCAGAGCACTGGCTATAGAAACTAAATAAAAACTGTAAAAGAATGAAGTGGCCGAAACCATTCTGAACAAACCTAACTCATCTGTGGGCTGAATGCAGCCATCTATGGGAGCAAGAGAGGACTATAGGGGGGCAGCAGCAGGCAGGCCAGCCGGGAGGTACCAGGCTCAGGGTCCAGCATGCGCCCCCACCTGGGGAAGCTTCTGCAGAGGGCCATGTCTTGCCATGGCTCACTGCTAGCCTCCTGGTCTTTGGAACCTCTGCATGATTGGACAGAAGTGCCATGTGCAGGACAGCAAGCCCCACCCCCTGCCCACTCCCTGCAGCAGCCTGGGCCCTGGGCAGCAGCACCCATGGCTGATAGTCAGGGCACTGGCAGATTGAGGTCAGAGGTGTCATGAACACCTGTGCTGCAGGAGTACCTACACCAGCCTGGCAGAATCCCTTCATGACAGGAATTTTCTTTGGGCTGAAAAATTTGCATGATTTCTGCTGATAGAAGGAGCGATGGCTTGTCCAAGGTCACACAGCAGACCTCTAGCAGAGCCGGATCAGGTACAGTTAGCGCTTTTGGCTCCCAGCAGTGTCGTGCACGTCCCTGCAGAGCATGCTGAAACGCGTATGGGCTTTGGGGTTAGGATGACACATGTGAGACCTGAATTACAATCCTGGATGACTGACTGAGAGGCAACCTTACCCCCGAGCCTCAGTCTCTTATCTGCAAAGTGGGAGGAAGTCATACCTTCCTCAGTGGATTGTTGTGAGGATTAAAAGAGATCATGTTTGCAAAACCCTTGGTGTGAAGCCAGGTGCAGAGAACTGTTTAATAAACGCCCCTCCCCACTCAATTTTCTTGTAACCCTCCTGCTTCTATGGGGTGTTTACTCTTCTCAAATACTTTCTGTCCATGGTTTCATTGGTTCCTCACACCTGGCTGACAAGGTCAACAGGGCGGGATTTATTATCCACATTTGTCAGAGGAAACTGAGGGTGAAGGGGTCTGCTGTCCCTGTGGCAGGATTTTGACTCAGGTCTCACGACTCCGGTTTCCTGCCCTTCCCAAGTTCTCAGGTAGCCTGAAAGGAGGCTGATTGGGTCTGTTACCACTCCCTCTGTTGGGAGAGACTCCCCGCTCAGACTGGGGAGGCAGGCAGTGGAGGGGAGGGGTGTGGGGTGAGTTCTTTGGGACAGTTTGGGTTGAGGAACTTGGGGGGTGCGGTGCAGAGAGGGGTTAGCCCCTGAGTCTGAACTCAGGGCTAAGAGGGGGTGCCTGTGGGGGTCAGGGCAGCTCTGAGTGGCTGCCGAGGGAAGATGGAGGTGAGCCTCCTGGAATGCCCTGATGGGCTTGTCTCTTGGTTTCTGTCCCAGGTGGAGATTCAGAACCACGTGGGGCCCCTCAGTCCCCAAGAAACCCCAAAAGTTCTGTGTGTCTTGAAATTACCGCTAGCCTGCGGATTAAAAGCAGAGGAGTCAGGACTTCCCTGGTGGCCCAGCAGTTAAAATTCTGCACTCCCAGGGCAGAGGTGCTGGGGGTGTGGTTCGACCCCTGGCCAGGGACTAGGAGTCCACATGTTGTGGACTATGGGGGAAAATAAAGCAGAGGCGTCGCTCTTTCCCTTCTCTGACATCAGGGCATGTCTCCAGACCCCAGACCCCAGACCCCTGGGGGCGAACCTTGCTCCTCATGTATGCCTGGGCCCTGCGGACCATGTATTCTGGGGAGAGCTGGCTGAGTTGCCAGTGGCTGGGCAGGGTGGGCCCATGGATGGGCCCTAAGCACACCTTTCACTGTCCCCACCACCCCTCTGGCCTGTTTCCCCTCTGGGCTACCCAAAACTGGCCAGGCAGGCTCTCACCCTGGACAAAGACCCCAGGTCGGGGGTGGAACTGGACAACGTTACCCCTCTTATGGGCAGGAAGGGAGATCCTGGGAGGCCAGATGGAAGACTCCCTGCCCCCGCCTGTCCACACGCACACCCTTATCTTGCTGACAGCTGGGAAGGAAATTACTTTGAGTTGGTGGCTGCCAGGCACACTGTCTAGCCAAGGGCTCCCACTGAACCCCTGGGATTGGATTGGGGTTTCCCAGCTGGCCCCGGGAGCCCTGATTCCAGATTCTCAGTAGCCTACCCAAGTCCTGGGGCTTTTCCCAGTTTCACTTTGGCTGGGAGGAAGCCATAGGGAGACCCTCTGAGGCCTCCAGTCTCAGGCTGAACTGAGGAAGGAGGTATTTCACAGGGAAGACTCGGCTCTCTCTCCCCCTTGGACTGTAACTCATACGAATCTCTTCCTTTGGGCTTCAGTTTCCCCACCTGTCACATGTGCTCTGATGTTCTCAGAGACTGGGCCTCAGTCCCCCCCGCAACCTCCCTGGGCGAGGATCACGTTAGCTGGTTGTCCTGAGGACATGATCCTGGCCCTAGGTGGGGGCTGGGGAGTTGGCCTCCTGTGGGGAGGGAAAAGCTGCTGAGAGGCTGGGTTCCCGACCCTCAGCCTTCAGATCCCTCCCCCAGCCCAGCCCAGCCCAGGCCAACCTCCCATCCAGAGATCCTGTTAGTGTAGCGGCTCTTAGGAGTCAGGGCAGGTGGAGGGTCTTGGCAGGCATAGGCGATTGTCTCAGAGGATGCCAGCCTCTGCCTCCATCCTGGGTGATCTAGGTCAGCATCCTCCTCCCAAACCTCTCCCAGCCAAGCCTCTTCCCTCCCTCTGAGGTGAGAGCTTGTTATAGGCATGGAGGCTATTGTTAGAAACCATGGTTACCCCCCTTCAGATGTTCCCCTGCAGGGCCCAGCACCCCAGTGACCCATCCCAGAAGCCACTTCTTTCCCTCGGCAGCATCTTGGAGTGGTGGGAGGAGCTGGAGACAGAAGGTCAGGCTAGGGCGGCTATGTAAACCCTGATAAGTTTCTTCTCATTTTTGGCGTCAATTTTTCTACCTTTCTCAGAACTGGGAGTTCAGGATGACTCAGAGGCATGGTCCTGGGGGGTAGGAGTGGGTCCTCTCTACAAGCTCCAGGAAGGGACCTAGCATGACGCTCAACTCAGCCACCTCCATTTGGTACCCAGGAAACACACACACCAACCACTCTCTCCAGCCCTGGACTGCTGTCCTTAGTGTGGTCACTTGTTCCAGAGACACAGGGAGAAGGTTTTTCCTCTTCCCTAGGAGGAAATGAGTCTTGAGAGGGAACTCAACCAAGAAGAGGCCTTGGCAGAAAACTCCAGCTTCTGATCTCTCCCCAGGACTGAGGAAATCAGCTCTTTGTTTCGAGGGCTGGGAAAAAGACAGAAGGAAAGGAACTACCATGTGCTTAGTACCTCCTGTGTGCCAGCTGATCCCCAAGACAGCCCTGGGAGCTGGCATGAGGAAACTGAGGCTCAGAGCAGAGAAGGCACTTGTCCACTGTGGGAGGCAGTGGGAGACACATGCTGCCCTGTGGTCCAGAAGATGCAGAAGGGAGCAAGAGTGGGAGCATCCCTTGAGTGCCATGCTAGGCTTGGAGAGGGAACTGCCCGGGCCACCTGCCTGGCAAGCCTTGTGGGGCCCTCAAAATGAAGACACTCAACCCCTGGAGTCAGAACTAACATCATAGAAGGGGGTTTTAATGAGGTATAAAGAGCAAGACAAATATTTGCACAGTGCAGCTGACTTGCAGGTGGCCTGTGGCCCCAGCTCACAGTGGGGACACACAAGTGTTTAGCAACCTCTCCCAGCAACGTTCAGCCTTACTCTCAGGAACCACACCTGGGTGCTGTGGAGTGTTGGGGAGGGGTGAGTGTCCAATGTCTGGGTTCTCCTCTTAGACCGAATGGAAGTGCCCCCCCAGCTCTTTGCAGAAAGCTCAGACTTTGCGTGTTGGTGCCCCTAGCTTAGTGTGTGAGAGCCACCCACGGTACCCCTCACACTGCCAAAACTCTCACTACCCACCCCTACTGGAGCTCCTAGCACCTGCACCCTTCAGCCAATACGAGGCACACTGCCACCATCACCACCACCACACTCTCTTGTGAGGATACGTGAGTCTGTGCCACGTGAAGGAAAAAGCACCTTTTTCCTCCCTGCAAAGGCAAGTTCCTTGTGGGCTGTGTCTGCTCAGCGTGTGCATGCTCAGCTGCTCAGTCGTGTCTGACTCTTTGCGACCCCATGGACTGTAGCCTGCCCGGTTCCTCTGTCCATGGAATTCTCCAGGTGAGAATACTGGAGTGGGTAGCCATTCCTTCTCCAGGGGATCTTCGCAACCCAGGGATCAAACCTGGGTCTGCTGCACTGCAGGCAGATTCTTTACCGTCTGAGCCACCAGAGAAGCCCAGAGTGGGCCCTTTCTCAAGTGCCGCTGTGCACCCTTGTGGCACCTCTGACCCCTGTCATCCCCATCAGCGTCTCCCTCACCTTCACCTTCGTCACTTCAGCACTTTTCCGTCCCGGAGACCCTGCCACTTGTTCTGTATACTCGCTGCTGAGATCATGGTAAAGGCAAGATTAGACGGGGATCTGATCTTGGAAGAAAATTAGTTACAAAGAAAAGAAAAACAAGGATGACAGAAAAAGGAAAGACATTGCATTAAAATGTGCCTACCTTGATCTGGTCTTTAAGACCCAAAGTAAGACATAGGAAGAAGCCATTATCATAGGCTGTAGAGTCTGGGATGTTTTTTAAAACTGGTCCCAGGCTTTCTTCTGTGCAGTATATGTTCACGCTACTAGCACAAGATACCACAGGCTGATGGGCTTAGACAACAAATATTTATTTTTCACAATTCTGGAGGCAGAAAGGATATTAGAGTGCTGTCGTAGTCAAGTTGGGGTAAGGGCCACTTCCTGGTTTGTAGATAACCATCCTCTTTCTGTGTCCTCAGGTGGCCATATATTGTTTCATATGTCTCGTCTTAAAAAGGCACTAATTCCATTCACGGGGACCCCACCCTTATGACCAAATCATCTCCCAAAGGCCCCACTTCCTAATACCATCATATTGAGGTTTAGGGCTTCAATGTATGGATTTTGGAGAGACAAACATTCAGTACATAAAAGCTGGAAATGAAGGAACTTAATAATAATGATTCTCTCCCACTCCACCTCCTATGTGTTTCTGTATGGCCCAGAGCACTTTCTTAGCCAGTTTAATTTCTTGAACAACCCTGAGAAGTGGGTGCAGATGTATAGCTTTATTGTAGTTGAGGGGAAGTTGAGTGGTGGTGGGAGGTGAGAACAGATGCTAGCCATCTCTGAGACTAGGTGGTTCCATGTCACTCACCCTCCCCATCCCCCCAGAGTAGGGGAGCTGGTGTCACCCCTGTCAACCAAGACTGTGAAAGTTAGTGAGTCCAAGGTCATGGAGCTACTGAGTTTACCTAAGCAGGTACTGACGAGACATAAGTGGAATATTCCCCTGGAGCTGCAGCTGGGGCGCTGGTCCTCAGGAGCTGCCTGCCCAGCCTGGTCTCTAGTGCCCACCTCTACTTACACAGAGATGTGTCAGCTTAGCCAGGCAGCAGCATGCTGACAGCCCTGGGGCTGGATTATGGGCCCCAGTGGGGCTAGGCTGCTGGGCACACAGCTCTGTCTATGGTACTACACTGTGTGCCAGGCTTCCAAGAGGAAACACCTGAGGTCCAGCTTGCAGTGTGGATGTGGCCGTATCACTTGACCACTTTGGGTTTGAATTGTAGGGCTTCCCTGGTGGCTCAGATGGTTGAGAATGTGCTTGCAATGCAGGAGACCTGAGTTCAATCCCCTGTCTCAGGAAGATCCGCTGGAGAATGGAATGGCAACCCGCTCCAATAATCTTGCCAGGGAAATCCCATGGACAGAGGAGTCTGGGGGGCTACAGTCCATGGGGTCACAAAGAGTCACACGCAACTGAGCAACTAACACTTTCACTTTATTTACAAAATGGAGATACTAAAAACCGCCAGTCTAAGAATTTACAGGTAGCCCTGGGTTCCAATCTGCCTCTTCTGTTGCCGCCATGACTGAAGGCAAGTCCCTTTACTTCTCTGAGCCTGGGTGTAAATGGGTTAACAACATCTTCAGCAAAGTGTTGTTGTGAGTTTGAAAGAGATGATGAATGAGGGACTGGGTGCCTCCCGGCAGGTACAGTGTTACTGTCCCTCTGCCCCAGGGATGTAAGGGGTGACGGGACAAGCTAGAGCTGCCATCGTTCATGAAACTGTCCAAGGCCTGTTTCGTCTTCTCAACTGGTAAGGGGGCCACAGGTTGGCACAACCCAGGGGGTGATGGACAAGACGTAGTCATCCTCAGAGTTTCCAGACCAAGACCCAGACTAAGCCCACATTTCAGAAGGAGAAACTAAGAGGCTTCCCTGGTAGCTCAGTGCTAAAGAATCCGCCTGCCAGTGCAGTAGACACAGGTTCGATCCCTGGGCTGGAAAGATGCCACATGCTGTGGGGCCACTAAGCCCGTGCGCCACAGCTCTACGAGCCTGTGCTCCAGAGCCCGGGAGCCACAACCACTGAGCCTGTGCACAGCAGCGGCCGAAGCCCACGCGCCTGGAGCGTGTGCTCCGCAGCTAGAGAAGCCACTGCAGCAAGCGGCCCGAGCGCCACAACTGGAGCGCAGCCGCCGCTCACCGCAACCAGAGAGAAGCCCAGCGACGAAGCCACCACAGCCGAAAACAGTAGGGATTTTAAAAAAAGAAAGCGAAACTGAGGTCTCAAGTATCAGAATATCCTACCACCAGCTACGGGGTTGTTACTAAAAGACCACTAGCCAGGGGCTGAAACACCTAGAGTCTGTTTCTTGAGGGCTCAGATTCCGCCATCTGAAATGGACTTGAGCCTGCTCTCTGTGGCACTTGCCAAGTCTACACTTTTTGCCCAAAGCCCCTCTCCAGGAAGCCTGTCTACCTGGGACTCATATGGAGGGACCAGAACTCTGGGTGGGGGCACCCCCAAAGTCTCCCAGGCCAGAGGCAAGGTCAGAACTTCCAGAAGCTTCCCTCTAGACTCCCTCCCACCTCTGGCCCGTCTCCATCCTGTCCAGGTTGACCCCTGATGAAACTGGGCCAAGAGGCAGCTCTGGGAGACGGGGATGGGGCAGGGGCGCTGGAATGTGCCCCTCAGGCCTGCCCAGCCACACTTCAGCCCCTCACTTTGGAGCCACAGGAATAGAGATGGATGGGTGGCCATCCACCCAGGGATGGCCTGGGGCCCCTCTGGGGGCTGAGGTGGGCTGGGGTTGAGGCTGCTGTATTTTATTAAACTGTACAGGAGAGCATTACTTCTCATACATATTAACTCATCAGAAGGATTAATTATTAACAACTTATCAATTAATAATGGTTTGCAATTTATTGAATACTTCCATACCTAGTACTAAGCACTTTATATGTATAATTTAATCTTTTTGACAACCCACTCAAAGTTAAGAAGTTATATTGCATTTTTCAGATGAGGCAAAAAGGATCAGAGAGGCTTGGGGACTTTCTCAAGGTCACACAGCTAGGAAGCGGGCAGGAGTGGGGCCTGGGATCAAGGACTGTGGGAACTTGGAGCCTGTGTGTCTATACCGCTCCCCCTCAGTTCCATGGCTGCCTTAGGCAGAGCCTGCTTTCCCTGGGGTCTACTGAGAGACTGGTGACGGCAAACACCATTTGCCTGGCCTGGCCACACACGGTGGTCCCCTGAGAAGCCTCTGGCGGGGTGACTCTTCTGCGTGTTGTCCTCAGAGCCCATGCGAGCTGAGGAAGCAGCTTCTTTGCCCACTTTGGGCCTCATGGACCCCGCAGGCCCTCCCTTCATGTGTCTGGCCTAGCCGGCTGGACGCTCCATGGGAGGTGCTCTGCATCCATGCGGATCTCAGATGGCATCCCTCTGGGGCCCCACCGCCTGCAGGCTGCTTCTCCCAGCGCCTGGCCTGACGCCTTCTCTCCTCGCCACGGCCGGGGCATGCACCAAGCTGGGCGCACCACCCCATGTGTGCAGAGCAGCGGCAAGCTGCAAGCAGCTGCGGGATCTGCCAGGTCCGGGAGCGGGCCAGCCCTCCCCCACCACCCCGCACCGACTGGTGGGCCACTCTCTCCCCTCTGCCCGCAGATCTTCCACATGACCTACGACCTGGCGAGTGCCGTGGTGCGCATTGTCAACCTCATTGGCATGATGCTGCTGCTCTGCCACTGGGACGGCTGTCTGCAGTTCCTGGTGCCCATGCTGCAGGACTTTCCCGATGACTGCTGGGTGTCCATCAACAATATGGTGGTGAGCGCCGGCCCGGCTGTGGGGGGTACTGAGGACGGTGCCCCAACCAGAGCAGGCCCCGTGTGGGGCCCTTGAGTCCCGGCATGTAGGACCTTCCACCGAGTGCTGGTTAGGGCGGCACCCCCGCCTCCCTGCCGCTGCCTCTGCCACCTTACAGCCTCCACCGGGGGTCCCGACTGTGCCAGGGAGACTAAGACCAGACCTGCCTCAGATTATACCAGGCGTGAGAAGGCTGGCCTGGTGGCTCCTACCCTCTTACACATCTGCTCCCAGGGGCAGAACAACCTTTAAAAGCCTAGCAAAGAGAAGCCGGGGAGGGGCACTGTGGGCAGCCCACACGGAACCCCCGATCCCACGTGGCTGCCACTTTCTGCTCTAGCAGCAACCCAGGGCTGCCTTTCTGCCCCCTTGCCCCTTCTTACCCCCCTCCATTCCCTGCCCCACAGACACACACTCTGGTCACGCGTGGGGGTCCTGAGAAGAGAAGGCAGGTTAGATGGAGCCTGATCTCCCTCCCTCTCCAACCCTGTGGGTGGGTGAGAGGAGCCATGGGGCAGGGTGAGCTCCAGGCAGAGTGGAGGATCCCCTGGACCTGTGAGCCTTTCTCTGGCTCTGGGAACCCTTGCCTCCTCCTCTCAATCCCAGTTAGTTTGGTTTGGTCTCTAGGGACCCCAGGGGTGGGAAAACTGGCTTTGAAAGAGGTGAAAGAGACCCTGAGGCATCTTTCAGCATCAAACAGGCCTTTACAAAACAGCCTTTTGACGAGTTAAGTGTAAATGAATTGGCCTTATGGATTGAATTTCCGGGTCCCCAGAGGCTCAACAGTAAGGCCGGAAGCCCTGGTTTGAGGCAAGTGGGGGCTGCCCCCCCAACCCTGTCCCCCAGGCCAGGAGCCCAGGGCCCCTCCACCCCTGAAGATCAGCCCTGCAGACCTCCCACCCTTGTCTGAACTGAGAACCTCAAGACTAGCTCAGCTCTATCCAGGATGGTCCAAGTGACCTTGAACTTGACAGCTCCTGTGCCTTCCTCCAGGTGCTGGAAACAATCTTGGTGATCTCAGAAGTGCTTAGGGCTCTGGGCAAGAGTCTGGGGGTCATGCATGAGGGTTGATTTCCACGTCAATGCTAATGCACCTGTCTTGTGGGCAGAGAGCACAGGGAGGTGGGGTGTCACCACCTGGTGGCGCCCTCATTTGGGGCAGTTTACTCTGCTCTTTGTGTGGGTGACAGGCCCACACATGCACTAAATTTAGGAAGTGGCCCTTCCAAGCCCAGTGTTCCCACACTGAGCCTTCCTTGAGACACCGAATGGCTTTGCAGACAAAAATAGCCAGGAGCCTCGCTCCCTTTCTCTGTCCTCCCGCCCCCAGCATTGTGTGGGGTTCGGACCATCCACCTTTGGGGTGGAGGAGGGTAGCCAGCGGCGCAGCCCTGCTGGGTGCAGGCTGGGTTCACACAGGAGGCACCTTAGCGCGGCAGCTCTTTAACTTTGCTCACCCAAAATGAGGACGGCGTTTTTGGCTCAGTCTGCCCGGGCTTGTCCCCCCGGGGGATGCATATCTGGTTTTATAATTGAGGTCAGTGGGGAAATGGGCTTCACTTGGCAGTAGCTTGGTTGGGGGGATGGAGCTGCTTCAGCAAGTGCAGGACAGCGGGGTGGCCCAGCCCGGAGCCCTGGCTACTGGGGAGACTCCAGGCTGCCCCAGGGGCTGAGACGTCAGCCAGGGGCTAGGCTGAGCCCCTCCCTTTGCTGGGACTTTCGGTCTGAGCCCTGCCCTCCCTGCCTTGCCAGAGAATGGCCTAGGTGAGAGATTCACTTGGCCACCGCTGGCTGCCAGTGTGAGCCTCCTCACTCCTCAGCCAAGGTTTTCAGCTGACAGCAAGGTTGGGAGCCTGGGCCCCAGCCACTGGGAGTTAGGCTGCGGGGAGGGGTGTGGCTTTTCTAGGTGCTGGAGAGAAGGGCCTGCCTTTCCTTGGCCTACCCCTTTCCCCATCTGTCCACCTGTGTATCTGTCCTCAGAACAACTCCTGGGGAAAGCAGTACTCCTACGCCCTCTTCAAGGCCATGAGCCATATGCTGTGCATCGGGTATGGCCGGCAGGCCCCGGTGGGCATGTCGGACGTCTGGCTCACCATGCTCAGCATGATTGTGGGTGCCACCTGCTACGCCATGTTCATCGGCCATGCCACCGCCCTCATCCAGTCCCTGGACTCCTCCCGGCGCCAGTACCAGGAGAAGGTAAGACGGAATGCCGGGGTCCACCCTGGGCTCCTTAGGAGGACCTGCTCGTCGCTCCTTCCCACAGGGAGCACAGGCTGACGGGCACCGGGCTTCCGTGGGTCCAGCCCCCTCTGATGGGGGCTCCCTGGGTGGGCGGCAGAGGGGGGACTCCTCTAAGGTGACGCTCAGCTCCCGGCCTTAAAACACCTCTACCGTCTTTTATCTGTGCCCCTTTCCTCCTGGGCAGTGGGGGCCTGTGTCTCTTGCCTGAGGGCCCCTTTCCCACCTGGCCCCCTACGCCGCATCCGCAGTCCCTTCAGGCCTCCTCCTCTCCAGGGCCCTCCCATCAGCACGGGCACTTGCTCCACCTCTCCCTTCTTAAAAATGTCTGTCCATCCACCATCATCCGGCTTTGGCTGCTGTCTTTTCTGCTCTCTGCCTCTTTCTCATGGACCAATTCCTAAAACCAACCAACGCACCGTCCAACCAACTTGCATCGTTTGTGCGCCTGCCCTTCTCTCAGCCTGCCGAGCCCGAGGCCGCCTCTGCCCTCTGTGTTGCTAAAGCCGGGGGTCCTGTGGGGCCCTCGTCTGCCTGGCCTCTCTCAGCTGTGACTCCCTGCTGGGCTGTGTGCTCGTTTGCACGACCGCGTGCTCTCTGCCCTTTTCCGCACTCTCCTCGGCTGGCTCATCCTCTCAGTCACCTCACACTGGGCGCCTGGTGGCGTGGGCCAAATCTCTGCTTCTCTCTCCCCCCCGATCCCTACCCCATGTTCTGTGTCCACCTCACTGCAGTGGGACCCAAACGGTATAATCAGCCCCCAGCTCCTTCTTAAGCCCCGCGCTGCCTGATGCTTCTTTGACCTCACCCTCATCATGTCCAAAGTGAGAACAGTCTCCAGCCTTCTCCACTCCAGCCTCCCCTCTTGCCTGTCTTCTTAGTGGGTACAGTAGTGCAGACGCCCGGGCCAGAAACCGGGAGCCGTCTCTGGTGCCTGGTAGCGGCTGCCCTGTCATCAGCTCCCCTCCTTCATCCCCGCTGGCCCCCGCCCAGGTCACGGCACCTGGAAGAGCCTTAGGGAACATCACCTCCTTCTTGTCATCGCTCTGTCACAGCACTGTGTCCCCACCTCTTTGGAGCGCTAGTACATCCTATTTCTGATGGTTCCTGGGGTACAGGGACTTCCCTTACAAACCCCTGTGGGAACATCTGTTTTTTGCCTAATTGTGCCTCCTGTCCCAGCTATGCACCTGAGGATCCCTACTCTCCACCCACAATCCAGGGATGGCTGGAGCGGCACCCACCCATCACCCCTGGGGGCAGGGGCAGGAGCGTTTCTCATTTGGTTAAGTCCTGGGCACTTAGGTTCACAAATCTCTCATCCCCAAACCTTTACTTAACATCCCTTCTCTACCCAGCCTCTCCCTCCAGCTAGTAGGTCCAGCTGGAGTTGCTCTTTAACCAAAGACTCAGCCTCACCGGAGGCCGCGGTTGGATACATGCCCCACCCGATGGGTCAGGCATCCTGCCTTCAGTCTCCAACCCCTCCAAACCTCTAATGCAGCCCATTCTGCTGCTCCGCCAGTTTGTTACAACTGCTGGGGAACAGCTCCTTCTAGAGTCTGTGAGTGAGGCCGCGCTGGCCCGCAGCGTGACGCAGCGGAGACCGGCCTTTCGAGGCGTCGCTGTGCTCAGCATGGTGAAGACTGGGCACTAGTGCCCCTCCTCTACCCCGAGCGGCCGAGAGCCAGGGCCACACCCACGCCGAGGCCTCGCTCTCAAAGGTCGGCCAGAAAGGCCCGCAGGAGCCACGCCGGCTCTGGTCACCAGCAGCCGAGGCCGCGTGCTGCCAGCTGGGGCGGTCAGACTGGCTGGCTAGGAGGTGACACTCTCTCTCTCCTGGCACTCAGTACAAGCAGGTGGAGCAGTACATGTCCTTCCACAAGCTCCCGCCTGACACCCGGCAGCGCATCCACGACTACTACGAGCACCGCTACCAGGGCAAGATGTTCGACGAGGAGAGCATCCTGGGCGAGCTGAGCGAGCCGCTGCGGGAGGTGAGCTTGGTGGCCCGGGAGGGGAGCCAGGCCCTCCTGCCAGGCGGTTTCCCTCACCTCCGCCTCCCTTTCTCAATTCACCCCATCTTGGGAGCAGGAGATCATCAACTTTAACTGCAGGAAGCTGGTGGCCTCCATGCCGCTGTTCGCCAACGCGGACCCCAACTTTGTGACCTCCATGCTGACCAAGCTGCGCTTTGAGGTCTTCCAGCCTGGGGACTACATCATCCGCGAAGGCACCATTGGCAAGAAGATGTACTTCATTCAGCACGGAGTGGTCAGCGTGCTCACCAAGGGCAACAAGGAGACCAAGCTGGCGGATGGCTCTTATTTTGGAGGTGAGGCAGCTAAGGGTCCTGGGGGGACAGGGGAATGGGTTGGGGAGGCACCGAGGATGACATCACAGACCCTCACGCCACTGCCTGGGAGTGGGTGTCTGTGAGGCTGGTGCACGCTATCCGACTCTTTTCAACCCCATGGACTGTAGCCCGACAGGCTCCTCTGTCCATGATGGGATTTCCCAGGCAAGAAAACTGGAGTGGGTTGCCCTTTCCTCATACAGGGGTGGTGCCAGAGATGGGAAAGTTAGTCTGGCACCCATTTGCCTGCAGGCTGGCATCCGAAGGGGTCAGAGCCTGGGGATGGGGCCTTGTAAGCCTGTCAAGCTTCTGTCGCAGACAGCAGGGCCCAGGTCAGGGTGGGACAGGGCTGGAGTGGGGTTCTGTGGAATCTGCTGGGAGCCCCCTGACTCCTGATATCCTGGCAGAAATCTGCCTGCTGACGCGGGGCCGGCGCACAGCCAGCGTGAGGGCTGACACCTACTGCCGCCTCTACTCTCTGAGCGTGGACAACTTCAATGAGGTGCTGGAGGAGTACCCCATGATGCGGCGGGCCTTCGAGACGGTGGCGCTGGACCGCCTGGACCGCATCGGTGAGCGGCCTGCCTGGAGGGAGGTGGCGGCGGGGCGGGGGCGGGGGCAGGGAACGGGCTTCTGTCTGCTCCCACCCCGGCCTAAGCGCCTGATCTTGTTCGGTGGTCCAGGCAAGAAAAACTCCATCCTCCTCCACAAAGTCCAGCACGACCTCAACTCAGGCGTCTTCAACTATCAGGAGAACGAGATCATCCAGCAGATCGTGCAGCACGACAGGGAGATGGCGCACTGCGCGCATCGCGTCCAGGCCGCCGCCTCCGCCACGCCGACCCCCACGCCGGTCATCTGGACCCCGCTGATCCAGGCGCCGCTGCAGGCCGCCGCCGCCACCACCTCCGTGGCCATCGCCCTCACCCACCACCCGCGCCTGCCGGCCGCCATCTTCCGGCCTCCCCCGGGGCCCGGGCTCGGCGGCCTCGGGGCCGGGCAGACGCCCCGGCACCTGAAGCGGCTGCAGTCTCTGATCCCGTCGGCGCTGGGCTCCGCCTCGCCCGCCAGCAGCCCGTCCCAGGTGGACACGCCGTCTTCCTCCTCCTTTCACATCCAACAGCTGGCTGGATTCTCCGCGCCGGCCGGTCTGAGCCCGCTGCTCCCCTCGTCCGGCTCCTCCCCGCCGCCGGGGGTCGGCGGCTCCTCCCCCGCGCCCACGCCTTCCGCCGCCGCGGCCGCCGCCGCCGCCGGGTTCGGCCACTTCCACAAGGCGCTGGGGGGCTCCCTGTCCTCGTCCGACTCGCCCCTGCTCACCCCGCTGCAGCCGGGCGCCCGCTCCCCGCAGGCCAGCCAGCCGCCGCCCCCGCCGCCGGGGGCCCGGGGAGGCCTGGGACTGGCGGAGCCCTTCCTGCCGCCCCCGCCCTCGGCCAGGTCCCCGTCGTCCAGCCCCGGGCAGCTGGGCCAGCCTCCCGGGGAGCTGTCCCCCGGGCTGGCCGCCGGCCCGCCGAGTACGCCAGAGACACCCCCGCGGCAGCCTGAGCGGCTGTCCTTGGTGGCAGGGGCCTCAGGGGGGGCTTCTCCTGTCGCCTTCACCCCACGAGGAGGGCCCAGCCCTCCTGGCCACAGCCCGGGCCCTCCAAGAACTTTCCCAAGTGCCCCGCCCCGCGCCTCCGGCTCCCACGGATCCCTGCTCCTGCCCCCCGCATCCAGCCCCCCGCCGCCCCAGGTCCCCCAGCGCCGGGGCACGCCACNTCAGGACACAGGAGGTAGCTGGAACTTTCTAAGGGTCTGAGGAAGGTGTGTGGCCAGTGGTGGGCTTGAGCCAGGCCTCCAGGTGTGGGAAAGTTGGAGGGAAGGAGGGAGCAGGGGTCAGATGGGGTGCACAGTAGATGTGTATAAGAGACAGATCCAGCCCCCCGCCGCCCCAGGTCCCCCAGCGCCGGGGCACGCCACCCCTCACCCCCGGTCGCCTGACCCAGGACCTCAAGCTCATCTCAGCCTCTCAGCCGGCCCTCCCCCAGGACGGGGCGCAGACTCTCCGCAGAGCCTCCCCGCACTCCTCTGGGGAGTCGGTGGCAGCCTTCCCGCTCTTTCCCAGAGGCGGGGGCGGCAGCGGGGGCAGCGGGGGCCTCGGTCTCCCCGGGAGGCCCTATGGTGCCGTCCCTGGCCAGCACGTCACTCTGCCTCGGAAGACATCCTCAGGTTCTCTGCCACCCCCTCTTTCTTTATTTGGGGCAAGAGCCACCTCTTCTGGGGGCCCCCCTCTGACTGCTGCTCCCCAGAGGGAACCTGGGGCCAGGTCTGAGCCGGTGCGCTCCAAACTGCCGTCCAACCTATGAGCTGCATCCCCTCCCTCCTCCCTCCTCCTCTCCTCTTTTTATTTCTTTTTCTCTCTTTTTTCCTTCAGGTTTAACTGTGATTAGGAGATATACCAATAACAATAATAATTATCATTAAAAAATCCACACCAGAAAAACAAAAGACAGCAGAAAATAACCAGGTATTCTTAGAGCTATAGATTTTTGGTCACTTGCTTTTATAGACTATTTTAATACTCAGCACTAGAGGGAGGGAGGGGGGAGGGGAGCAGGCAGGGCCCAAGTGTAAAAGCCAGAGGAAGGCAGGTGGGGTCTCTGGGGCTTGGCAGGGGTGGGGATGATCCATGTTTGGGGTTCCTAGTGCAGACCGGTCATTGTATTCATTTTAGGGCAATAGCCACCACTAGGCCCTTAGCTGTGAACCTGGAGCCCCACTCTGCTGGGAGTCATCTCCATTCCTCCAGGAAGGGCTGCCCGTGAGTTTGTTCCTAGGGAGCCTCAGTTGCCTGAGTCCTGGGGACAAATGGGCCAGGGTCCAGAGTCTTGCATTTTTTTCTACTGCAAATTTAGCAAGATGTATATGTATATGTATATGTATGTAAGATGTGTATATGTATAGCTATGTAGCGCTCTGTAGAGCCATGTAGATAGCCACTCACACATGTGCACATGTGTGTGCAATCTAGTTTAACCCCATGTTGCCAGGACACCCAGGTCACCTTCCATCCAGTAACCTGCCTTGGCCCGCAGGCTGGGCACCACAGGGCCCGGGGGAAGTATCTTCTCCAGTCCTCAGGGAAGAAGACCCCAGGGCCTCTTGGCAGGCCTCTTCTCTCCCCCATCTTTGGTCTCAAATTCAGCCCCAGCCCGACCTCCCCTCATGGAAGCAGAAGACTCCAGGCCATGCCTCTCCTACCCTGTAGGGCCTCAAGCACACCCCATCACCTCTGCGGCCCTCAATTTTCCCATCTGTAGAATGGGAGGGGAGGGAAGTTTCTATTTATTGAGTCTGCTCTGTGCCAAGCACTGGTTTAGCACTTTACACACATTAACTTCTTCAATTTTACAAATTGAAAGAGGTGTAGCTACTTTGATTCTTTCCATTTCACAGACGAGGAAACCGAGTATTAGTCGTTGTTCCAGAATCGGATAATTACAAGTGGCAGAGCTGGGACTGATCTGAGATTGTAATCTAGGCCTATCTTAGCTAAAGCTGATGTTCCTTTCATTAGAAAATTGTGTTGAGAGGAGCTGAATTTGACACCCATGCAGGGTATAGAGGGAAAAAACCATATTTTGGAGGTAATCAGACCTGGATTTCAATCCCAGACCTGCCACTTCTTAGCTGTGTGACTTGGAACAAATTATCTGAGCTTTCTATTAACCGTCTCTAAAATGGGAAAGCTCGTGGTACCACCCCACAAGGACCTTTGAGGACCAGATGAGGACTGTAGTACGCGTGACATGCCCAGCCCAGCGCCTGGCGCATACCATAGTAGGTGCTCAATAAACCACGTCTCTTCCGCCCCCTCGTGTGCCCAGCGCCTTGCTCCAGCGAGCTATGGTGAGATCCCAAGGAGCTTTGGCTGCTGTCTCCAGGACTTACAATCTCAGGACACAGGAGGTAGCTGGAACTTTCTAAGGGTCTGAGGAAGGTGTGTGGCCAGTGGTGGGCTTGAGCCAGGCCTCCAGGTGTGGGAAAGTTGGAGGGAAGGAGGGAGCAGGGGTCAGATGGGGTGCACAGTGGGGAAATGACTGAGGTGGATGTGGAGTTGTGGAGTCAGGGGCTTTGGGAAGAGATCCAGAAGCTATGGTCAGAAGGAAGCCTCATGTGACAGGCTAAGGGAACTGACTTGGATTCTGAAGGCAACCAGGAGCCAGAGCAGGTCCAAAGTGGAGGCCATTGTGAAAAGAGCTCAGAGCCATGGTTAGTGGTACATCCACTGCCTAAAGAGGGGGAGAGGTTCAGCTGCCAAGACCTGAATAATGAGAGGGGCTGGTGTTGCCTTGTCCATCCGGAACACTCCTCCACATTCTTAAGGCAGAATGTTGGCGAGATCAGGCTTTGTCCTGGGATGTGGACAAAATTCCTCTATAGATGGGTCACGGGGTGTGAGGCAATCCAGGAAAGGAAAGGGGGAAGAATCCTGGGGTCTTTGGAAGAGCCACCCGGCCTTGGTCTCTGCTGGGCAGAAGAAGGCCCCTTGAGTTTTCAGAGATGCACCAGCACCTTCTGTGAGTGCTGCTCATAGAAGTCTGGCACCTACCTATGTCCCACAAGGAGGGCAGGACTGGATCCAAACTCAGTCTAGACCTGGAGGTGGCAGGGGGTGGCGAGGGGTAGGGTGGGGGTTGCCGGGCCATGAGTAGTGAGGACCCTCCCTGCCACCAGGACTTGGTCTCACCACCCTCCACACATACACAGGGACACAGATACATACACACGCAATTTATGAAAGCTCCGACTCAGCCCAGCCACTCCAGAGACTGGGAAAGCCAGGTCTGGTCAGTGGACCCTTCCATCCCCCATCTCTCACAAGCAATTTTCAAATCTTCCACTTTTAAAACAGAAAACGGTAAATGCACCGAATTGTATATTTTATTTAAATAAAAAAATTCCAGCAGATGCTGCCTTCTTCTAGGGGCAAGGGACGGGGGGTGCAGTGTGGATTCTGAAGCCTCAGGAGCCTGGCCGTGGAGCGCAGTGGGACACTGTCCCTAGAGCGAGGTGTGCTTGTACGCACAAGACTATGCCCCCAAGAGCAGGGGGTGGGGAGCAGAGCTGTGAGTGTGAGGTCTGGCTGTGGACACAAGTGTGCACTGTTGGTGGGCTGGTGAGAGAAAAAGTGTGTGTCCTTGGCTAGTGTAGGCATGAGATCCTGGCTGAAGTCCTTCCCACCCCACCTGTGGGGGCTGCAGAGTCCCTGGGACTCCTTGGTGCTGCCTGGAGAAGGCTAGTCAGTGTGTGCGCACAGGAACTCCAGTGAGATCCTGAAGAGGGAGATGCCGTCTCAGCCTGATCAGATGGGTCACAAAAGGTTACCAGGCTGGGAGGAGGGTGTCACGGCTAGGGCAGAAGGTTGCATGTTAGAGTAGCCAAGGAGATAACACAGCTGCTGGGCTCTTGCGGGAGCTGGGGAACCAGAGAGGCCTCACTGTAAGGAGGCGTGACTTGGTGCTCCCGACTGTGGGCACCGGAGGGGACACCTGACTTCCAGACCCTCTGAGAAGACCCTCAGGGCTGCTTCCTCCACCCCTCGCCGAAGAGGGCCCCAAGGGCCCTCAGAGTTGTACCTTGCAGTGTAGGAGAGAGGCAGCGATCTGAGTCTGGAAAGCAAATTCCCCAGGGCTGCACTGTGGTGGCAGAGGATTGCCGTGTTGCCTGCGCTCCAGAGGGGAAAGTCCTCAGAAAAGGNGAAGAGGGCCCCAAGGGCCCTCAGAGTTGTACCTTGCAGTGTAGGAGAGAGGCAGCGATCTGAGTCTGGAAAGCAAATTCCCCAGGGCTGCACTGTGGTGGCAGAGGATTGCCGTGTTGCCTGCGCTCCAGAGGGGAAAGTCCTCAGAAAAGAGCAGGGAATCCGTCCCCATCCCCATCAGTGATTGCCTAGTAGATGCTGTTGCCATGGTAACTGGCCTGGGAGTCCCGTTGCTAAGGAGACAGCTGCAGCAGGCCCTGTGTCCCCATGACAACTGCCCCCTGCAGCCCAGGAGGCCACGGGTCCTCAGGGACCCACCAGGAGGGCAGGGCAAAATGCAGGCCTGGCATCTGGGGCTATGGGGAGGCCTTTGCAGACAGACAGCCACTGGGGGGTGGGACGGATTAGCTACACACCCAACCAACTTGCAAGAGGTAGAGCCAGCATACTTGCCTCCACTCAGCCCCTCGAGGATCCACCACAGGCTTGCATTGGGCCTTGCTCCTCCACTGGGGGCTGGAGCAATACCAGTCACTATCTTCTCTGTTACCTGACTACAAAAGGACACTTAGTAAGCATCTACTGTGTGCTGGGCACTTGGTGCTTTCCTGTTCTTTCATTCCATCCTCAAAAATATCCTAAGGGAGGGCCTCAATACAATGAGCCCAGGGGCTCAAAGAGGGAACCTGCCTAGACCAGTCGGCTAGAATGTGAAGGAGCCAGGGAGCACATCTGGGGTCTGGAGACTCAAACCTGATCACTCCCATTGGTGGCATGTACCAAGGGCTGAGTGCCAGGAGCAGTGTGTCCATGCAGGCAAGAAGGGGTGCACAGTCTGTAGAAAAATTTTAAAACCTAATATAAATGACTAAATGTGGTTTGCTTTCTCTTACCTTTCACCATCTCCAGCTAGCAGCAATTCTGAACAGTCAGTAATGATACACTTCTCCCACCAGGGCAGTCAGCTGGCCCCTCCTCGAAATGCCACTGAACCCCCTGCTTCGACTCCAGCGGACACCTGCTGTGCTTACAGCTGCCAGTTGCCCAAAGACACTCTCTGCCCTAGTGGGGTTAAACCAGACTGGGATTTAAAAAAAAAAAAAATTTTTTTTTAAATTGAATAAAATCCCTCCTTGACTCCGAGTCTCTTCCCAGCTGCCGCTCCTCATCTGTCAGCCAAACTTCTTGAGAGCTGTCTGGACACCCCACCCTCATTTCCCTTCCTCTGAGTCACATCCTCCTCTACAGCGATCTGGCCCCCACCGCTCCTGCACAGAACACGGTGGCCGAGGTCCTCCCCGGTCGCCTGGTAAACCTAAGGCGGATCTCCGCCGGTTTTGTCCTGTTGCCCAGCCCACCCCAGCTTTTAGGACCTGCTTTCCTCTCACTGCTCTTTCTGTTCAGCCTCAGAAGAAAGAGCCCTTCTTTCTCCCGAGGCTCAGTGCTTTGGGCCCCTGGCCATCTCCTCTCTGCCCACTTGCTCCCTGGAAGCCTCGCCCGCACTCGTGGCTTCCCGCTCAGCTCAGTCCCCCCACATGGCTCCTCGTGCTTTTCTGGCCAACCACAGTCCTTTCATTGCTTCTTGAGTTTCCAGTGCATCCAGAGCGAGTCTTCTCCAATCCCGGCCCTCCCCCTGATGTGGCATTTTCAATTTTCTCTCGAGGGTGAAAAATTTCATAACACAGAGAAGAAGATATAGCCATAACAAATACTTAATATTAAAAATGTGATAAGTAGCCATACACCAATCACTTGGTTTAAAAAGATAGAACGTAAGGCATACCTTTGGAAGCATCTGCTGACTCCCAACTGTATCCCTGTCTGGCTCTCCAAGATAAACCACTCAGATGAACTTTAGTCATCCCATTGCCATTCATGATACTGTTTTTACTGCAGAAATAGAATGTCTCTAAACAGTGTGCTCAGTTGTGTACCAAGACTGGGAGTAGTTGCCTTTGGGGGGAGGAGGGTTTCATCAACAATATTGTTCAGAATCGCTGATGCATAAGGATAAGCAGCAGCAGATTGAGTCTGTTTTTATTATTGTTTAAAATTTCTTTACAGATCACTCACCTTTTCATTGCCTGCACCAGGGGTGGACCACACTGCTTCCACTTACATACACCACTGAATGTATCTGTAAAATTTTGAACTTTATATAAGTGGCATACTGCTGTATGTATTCTTTCGTGATTTTTTTTTTCCCATTCAGTATTGTAATTTTGAGATCTTTTGATGCACGGAGCATAGTTCGCTCATCTTCACCACTGTATAGCATTCCAGTATCTGAATATGTCACCACAGACATATGTGTTCTTCTGGAGACAGATATTTCAGTCATTTCCAGTTCTCTCTATTACCAACACTGTTGCTACAAATGTTCTTATTTGTGGCTCCTGATACAGATATGTCAAAGCATCTCTAGGCTCTGCATCTAGGAGAGGAAGAACTGAGTCATAGGGTGACTTAACCTTCACTTTACAAGATAATGCCAAGTTGTTTTAACTAGGTCTAACAATTTACACTCCCACCTGCAGGGTATGAGTTACTCTTAATCCACATTCTTGCTAATGATTGCAATTATCAGACTTTCTTATTTTTCCCAATCTAGTGACATCTAATTGTGTTTGAGTGTGCAAGTCCCTAATTACCAGTAAGTTTGGCATTTTTTGAATATTCATTTGCCATTTATGTTTCCTCTTCTGAGCAATATTTTTTCATGTATTTTGCCTGATTTCCTATTGTCTTTTGTTGATTCATAAGAGTTTTACATATATACATCTATTTGTTCATTGTGTTATAAATATCTTCTTCCAGTGTATGGCTTATTTTTCTTTTTTTTTTTCAGTGTTCTTTGGTGAACAGAAGTTTTACATTTTAATGAGATCAATATTAGCAATATTTTTTAAAAAGTCTAGTACTTCCTTAGTGCCTTTTTTGCTGGTTTAAGAAACCTATCTTACTCTGTTGTTATAAATATATTCTTCTGTGTTAATTTTTAAACTGTGAAGTGTTGCTTCTCACATTTACTTAACCTAACTGACCCAGACTTTGGGTATGATGTCAGGACACAGTTTGATTTCATTTCGGTCTTATACAGACAACCAATTGTCCCTACTAATTTACAGTGTCACTTATATGTCACATCTGGGTTTATGTCAAAGCTCTCAATTCAGTAACATTAGCTTGTCCATCCTTGTTCACACCATCTTAGTTACTGTAGCTTTATAAAGTGTGTAGATCTTAGCAGAGCCTGTCCTCTCACCTCCTTCTTAAACAATGTCTTGGCTACTCTCTGTGCTATCATATACTTTGTACAATCAGTTTGTTAAGATGCATGAAGAACTCAGTGGACTTCTGCTTTGAAATTACATGAACGTTATTATTAAAATTTGTATTCTATGGATGAATGAGACCCACATTTGGGTCTTCTTTCCTGTTTCTTTTGTATTAGGGCAATTAACACTAGTGACCCCAACAGAAGAAGCCCAACATTTCAATGGTTTAACACAGTGAAGATTTATTCCCGCTCAGGTTAAGTCCCCAGCAGGCCAGGCAGCCGCTCTCCTTACTGACAGCAGCTGGAACCCGTGGTCTCCAAGATGATGTGGAAAGAGAAGAGAGAACCGGAAGAGACTGCGGATTCTGAACGACTCTTCTCCGGCAGTCTCTGGCAGTGACACACCTCACTCCTTCTCATCCTTGCTTGTCACTTGGCCCCAAAGTAACTGCAAAGGAGGCTGCTTGGTGTGGGCGGGCGTGTGGAGCATTTACTGGGCATCATCTGTCTCTGCCAAGTCTTTCACATGGCTTTCCAGTTTTCTTCATGAAGGTTTGTGCATTTGGCTAGTTTTATTCCTAATACCTTTAATTTTTGTTGTTCTTGCAAATTGCATCTATTATCTTTATCGAGAGATAATTTATAGATAACAAAATTCACCAATTTCCAGTGTACAGTTCGCTGAGTTTTGACACATTTCTCCAGTCCTAGAACCACCTTGATAATGAGGATAATCAACATTTCCCTCACTCCTCCAGACCCTCCTCCACCTCTCTGCAGTCAGCCTCCTGCTCCTGGCTCCTGGCGATCTGCTTTCTATCACTAAAATTTTGCCTTTCTGGCAAAATATAGGTAGAATTTCATATAAACGGAATCATGAAGTGTGTCAGCCCTTGTGTCTAATTTCTTTCCTTTAGTCAAAAGCCTTTAAAGCCCGTCCATTGTGTTTTGTGCTCTGTGGAGCAAGTGTCCCTGGCCGAATATGCCAGGATTTGTTATTCCTTCACCCACTGGTGAGCAATTGGGCTGTTTCCAGTTGGGCTACTAAGGATAAAGCTCCTATGGACGTTCACGATCAAGTCTTCATGTGGGCCTGGATCTTTCTTTTTCCTGAGTGGCACTGTTGAGTCATTTGGTTAGTATAGAGTTAACTTGATCATTTTGATGATCACTTGAGTGTTTTCTGAGGTTGGAATACTGCTTTGTATTCCTACCAGCAATTGAATCGGAGTTCCAGGTACCGCAGGTCTTTGCAATATTTGATTGTGTCTTTTATTTCTACCATTCAAGACAGTGTGTTATATTAACTCCTGGTTTAAATTTCCATTGCCATGATGACTAAAGATGCTGAGCATCCTTTTGAGTATTTATTTGCGATCTATATGGGTTCTTTGATAAAGTGTTCAAATCTTTACTCATTTGTTTGAGTCATTTGTTTCTGATTATTAAATTATAAATAATATATTCAGGAGACCAGTCCTTTATAAGATGTATATTTTGCAAATATTTTCTCTCAGTTTATGATTTACCTTGTTGTTTCCTCAACCATGCCTTTCAAAGAGTAAATATTTTTAACTTTGAGGATGTTCAACTCATCAAATGTTTCTTTTATAATTTGTGCCTTTTGACAAGAGCATTAAAATGGTACACTCAAAAATGGACACTTAACACAAAGGACAGTAACAAAGTAACAGAGGGACAAAAACTGAAGACAAAACAGTGTAAATATTACATGAAACAGTGTAAATATTACACAAAACAGTGTAAATATTACCTTGTCAGTAATTAACATAAAATGTAAATAGATCAAGTACTCGAAAGGCGGAAATTGGCAGGATGGATTTTAAAAAACGATATAATTTTGAGATATACCTCTCTCAAAATTATATTACATAGCTTTAGTATATAAATATATAATTTATATATTACTAATAGCCATTAATATAATATTAATAATATAGAATACTATTTGTTGATGTTATGTTATTTAATATATATATTTTGGGCTTCCTAGGTGGCGCCGGAGAAGGCAATGGCACCCCACTCCAGTACCNCCTGGTAAACCTAAGGCGGATCTCCGCCGGTTTTGTCCTGTTGCCCAGCCCACCCCAGCTTTTAGGACCTGCTTTCCTCTCACTGCTCTTTCTGTTCAGCCTCAGAAGAAAGAGCCCTTCTTTCTCCCGAGGCTCAGTGCTTTGGGCCCCTGGCCATCTCCTCTCTGCCCACTTGCTCCCTGGAAGCCTCGCCCGCACTCGTGGCTTCCCGCTCAGCTCAGTCCCCCCACATGGCTCCTCGTGCTTTTCTGGCCAACCACAGTCCTTTCATTGCTTCTTGAGTTTCCAGTGCATCCAGAGCGAGTCTTCTCCAATCCCGGCCCTCCCCCTGATGTGGCATTTTCAATTTTCTCTCGAGGGTGAAAAATTTCATAACACAGAGAAGAAGATATAGCCATAACAAATACTTAATATTAAAAATGTGATAAGTAGCCATACACCAATCACTTGGTTTAAAAAGATAGAACGTAAGGCATACCTTTGGAAGCATCTGCTGACTCCCAACTGTATCCCTGTCTGGCTCTCCAAGATAAACCACTCAGATGAACTTTAGTCATCCCATTGCCATTCATGATACTGTTTTTACTGCAGAAATAGAATGTCTCTAAACAGTGTGCTCAGTTGTGTACCAAGACTGGGAGTAGTTGCCTTTGGGGGGAGGAGGGTTTCATCAACAATATTGTTCAGAATCGCTGATGCATAAGGATAAGCAGCAGCAGATTGAGTCTGTTTTTATTATTGTTTAAAATTTCTTTACAGATCACTCACCTTTTCATTGCCTGCCCCAGGGGTGGACCACACTGCTTCCACTTACATACACCACTGAATGTATCTGTAAAATTTTGAACTTTATATAAGTTGCATACTGCTGTATGTATTCTTTCGTGATTTTTTTTTT
>SJYX01000962.1:146998-160669 GCA_006410675.1 Oreotragus oreotragus
AGTTCGCTCATCTTCACCACTGTATAGCATTCCAGTATCTGAATATGTCACCACAGACATATGTGTTCTTCTGGAGACAGATATTTCAGTCATTTCCAGTTCTCTCTATTACCAACACTGTTGCTACAAATGTTCTTATTTGTGGCTCCTGATACAGATATGTCAAAGCATCTCTAGGCTCTGCATCTAGGAGAGGAAGAACTGAGTCATAGGGTGACTTAACCTTCACTTTACAAGATAATGCCAAGTTGTTTTAACTAGGTCTAACAATTTACACTCCCACCTGCAGGGTATGAGTTACTCTTAATCCACATTCTTGCTAATGATTGCAATTATCAGACTTTCTTATTTTTCCCAATCTAGTGACATCTAATTGTGTTTGAGTGTGCAAGTCCCTAATTACCAGTAAGTTTGGCATTTTTTGAATATTCATTTGCCATTTATGTTTCCTCTTCTGAGCAATATTTTTTCATGTATTTTGCCTGATTTCCTATTGTCTTTTGTTGATTCATAAGAGTTTTACATATATACATCTATTTGTTCATTGTGTTATAAATATCTTCTTCCAGTGTATGGCTTCTTTTTCTTTTTTTTTTCAGTGTTCTTTGGTGAACAGAAGTTTTACATTTTAATGAGATCAATATTAGCAATATTTTTTTAAAAGTCTAGTACTTCCTTAGTGCCTTTTTTGCTGGTTTAAGAAACCTATCTTACTCTGTTGTTATAAATATATTCTTCTGTGTTAATTTTTAAACTGTGAAGTGTTGCTTCTCACATTTACTTAACCTAACTGACCCAGACTTTGGGTATGATGTCAGGACACAGTTTGATTTCATTTCGGTCTTATACAGACAACCAATTGTCCCTACTAATTTACAGTGTCACTTATATGTCACATCTGGGTTTATGTCAAAGCTCTCAATTCAGTAACATTAGCTTGTCCATCCTTGTTCACACCATCTTAGTTACTGTAGCTTTATAAAGTGTGTAGATCTTAGCAGAGCCTGTCCTCTCACCTTCTTCTTAAACAATGTCTTGGCTACTCTCTGTGCTATCATATACTTTGTACAATCAGTTTGTTAAGATGCATGAAGAACTCAGTGGACTTCTGCTTTGAAATTACATGAACGTTATTATTAAAATTTGTATTCTATGGATGAATGAGACCCACATTTGGGTCTTCTTTCCTGTTTCTTTTGTATTAGGGCAATTAACACTAGTGACCCCAACAGAAGAAGCCCAACATTTCAATGGTTTAACACAGTGAAGATTTATTCCCGCTCAGGTTAAGTCCCCAGCAGGCCAGGCAGCCGCTCTCCTTACTGACAGCAGCTGGAACCCGTGGTCTCCAAGATGATGTGGAAAGAGAAGAGAGAACCGGAAGAGACTGCGGATTCTAAACGACTCTTCTCCGGCAGTCTCTGGCAGTGACACACCTCACTCCTTCTCATCCTTGCTTGTCACTTGGCCCCAAAGTAACTGCAAAGGAGGCTGCTTGGTGTGGGCGGGCGTGTGGAGCATTTACTGGGCATCATCTGTCTCTGCCAAGTCTTTCACATGGCTTTCCAGTTTTCTTCATGAAGGTTTGTGCATTTGGCTAGTTTTATTCCTAATACCTTTAATTTTTGTTGTTCTTGCAAATTGCATCTATTATCTTTATCGAGAGATAATTTATAGATAACAAAATTCACCAATTTCCAGTGTACAGTTCGCTGAGTTTTGACACATTTCTCCAGTCCTAGAACCACCTTGATAATGAGGATAATCAACATTTCCCTCACTCCTCCAGACCCTCCTCCACCTCTCTGCAGTCAGCCTCCTGCTCCTGGCTCCTGGCGATCTGCTTTCTATCACTAAAATTTTGCCTTTCTGGCAAAATATAGGTAGAATTTCATATAAACGGAATCATGAAGTGTGTCAGCCCTTGTGTCTAATTTCTTTCCTTTAGTCAAAAGCCTTTAAAGCCCGTCCATTGTGTTTTGTGCTCTGTGGAGCAAGTGTCCCTGGCCGAATATGCCAGGATTTGTTATTCCTTCACCCACTGGTGAGCAATTGGGCTGTTTCCAGTTGGGCTACTAAGGATAAAGCTCCTATGGACGTTCACGATCAAGTCTTCATGTGGGCCTGGATCTTCCTTTTTCCTGAGTGGCACTGTTGAGTCATTTGGTTAGTATAGAGTTAACTTGATCATTTTGATGATCACTTGAGTGTTTTCTGAGGTTGGAATACTGCTTTGTATTCCTACCAGCAATTGAATCGGAGTTCCAGGTACCGCAGGTCTTTGCAATATTTGATTGTGTCTTTTATTTCTACCATTCAAGACAGTGTGTTATATTAACTCCTGGTTTAAATTTCCATTGCCATGATGACTAAAGATGCTGAGCATCCTTTTGAGTATTTATTTGCGATCTATATGGGTTCTTTGATAAAGTGTTCAAATCTTTACTCATTTGTTTGAGTCATTTGTTTCTGATTATTAAATTATAAATAATATATTCAGGAGACCAGTCCTTTATAAGATGTATATTTTGCAAATATTTTCTCTCAGTTTATGATTTACCTTGTTGTTTCCTCAACCATGCCTTTCAAAGAGTAAATATTTTTAACTTTGAGGATGTTCAACTCATCAAATGTTTCTTTTATAATTTGTGCCTTTTGACAAGAGCATTAAAATGGTACACTCAAAAATGGACACTTAACACAAAGGACAGTAACAAAGTAACAGAGGGACAAAAACTGAAGACAAAACAGTGTAAATATTACATGAAACAGTGTAAATATTACACAAAACAGTGTAAATATTACCTTGTCAGTAATTAACATAAAATGTAAATAGATCAAGTACTCGAAAGGCGGAAATTGGCAGGATGGATTTTAAAAAACGATATAATTTTGAGATATACCTCTCTCAAAATTATATTACATAGCTTTAGTATATAAATATATAATTTATATATTACTAATAGCCATTAATATAATATTAATAATATAGAATACTATTTGTTGATGTTATGTTATTTAATATATATATTTTGGGCTTCCTAGGTGGCGCCGGAGAAGGCAATGGCACCCCACTCCAGTACGCTTGCCTGGAAAATCCCATGGACGGAGGAGCCTGGTGGGCTGCAGTCCATGGGGTCGCTAACAGTCGGACACGACCGAGCGACTTCCCTTTCACTTTTCACTCTCATGCATTGGAGAAGGAAATGGCAACCCACTCCAGTGTTCTTGCCTGGAGAATCCCAGGGACGGCGGAGCCTGGTGGGCTGCCGTCTATGGGGTCGCACAGAGTTGGATACGACTGAAGCGACTCAGCAGCAGGTGGCACTAGTGGTAAAGAACCTGCCTGTCAAAGCAGGAGATGTAAGAGACGTGGGTTCCAACCCTGCGTCAGGAAGATTCCCTGGAGGTGGACATAGCAACCCTCTCCAGTGTTCTTGCCTGGAGAATCCCACGGCCAGAGAAGCCTGGTGGGCTGCAGTCCATGGGGTCTCAAAGAGCTGGTCGTGACTGAGGTGACTCAGAACGTACACAGGCATTATATATTTTATGGGCTTCTTTTTGAGACAGAATTGCTGCTAAAGATGGAGTCTACTTTAAAGTGATAAAAGGATCAGAAAATGATAAAAGGAGCAATCTGTCAGGAACAATTAACAATTTAAACATATATACACCTAACAGCAGAACCCCAAAATTCATGAAGGGAGAGACAGCGCAACAGTAATAGCTGTAGACGTCACGCCCATTTTCAATGATGGACAGATGAACAGGATAGAAGATCAGCAAGAAAGTGGAAAATCTGAGCAATATAATCAGGGCATGTAGAACCCGCTACTTAACAACAGCAAAATTCATATTCTTTTCCAGTGCACATGAGATATTCTCCAAGATAGACGATGTGTTAAGTCACAAAACAAGTCTCCAGAAATTTAAAAGGCTTGTAATCATATGACATGTGTTCTCTGACCACTATACGATGGTTTTAGAAATCAGTAACAGAAGGAATTTTGGAAATTTTGCAAATATATGGAAATTAATGCATTTTTACCGAACCAGTGGATCAAAGAAGAAAGCACAAGAAAACACTAGAAAGTAAATTAAGATGAACAGAAACAAAAACATAACATACCAAAACTTATGGGGTATAGCAAAAGCAGTACTCTGAGAGAAATTTATAGGCACTTACTGCTATTTAATGGAGAAGGCAATGGCACCCCACTCCAGTACTCTTGCCTGGAAAATCCCATGGACGGAGGAGCCTGGTAGGCTGCAGTCCATGGGGTTGCACAGAGTTGGACACAAATGAAGCGATTTAGCAGCAGCAGCAACTGCTATCTAAAGATCTTAGATCAATAACATAAGAAACTAAGGAAGAGAAGAGCAAACTAAACAAAGCAAGTGGAAGGAAGGAAGTCATAAAAATTAAAGAAGAAATAAATGCAATTGAGAATAGAAAGACAATGCAGAAAATTGGCAAAATCAAAAGTTGGCTCTTTGACAAGATGAACAAAACTAACAAATTTTAACAATTTGACCACTGACCCTATTGGAGACAGTAAGGCAATTGAGAATATTTTTCAAAAAATGATGTCATAGAAATATGAACTCTCTTTTCAAAATGCACATTCTTTCGTGTAAAAGGATGGACAGGGTATTACAGTAGTGTTAAAACTCTTACCTAGAGAACATTTTTCCCCTGGTGATTATGACTCTGGGATAGAACTGCTATTACTGAATCAAAACCTGGATCCCCTTGCTCACAGGGCACAGTAAAGCCAATCTACAGACACCAGGTTGTGGTGAAGGAAAGGGTAGCATTTATTATAAGCTGCCTTACAGGGAGTCCAGGACATTAGTGCTCAAAAAGCCCAAACTCCTTGATGGCTTTGAGCAAAGCATTTGGTGTCCCAGGGTCTATGATCAGTTCAGTTCAGTTCAGTCGCTCAGTCGTGTCCGACTCTTTGGGACCCCATGAATCGCAGCACGCCTGGTCTCCCTGTCCATCACCAACTCCTGGAGTTCACTCAAACTCACGTCCATCGAGTTGGTGATGCCATCCAGCCATCTCAGCTCATGACAATGCTCTGTCTGGCCGATGGTAACATAACAGGGCAGTGTCACAGGGGTGAACATCATCAGTCCTTCAGTGCTAGGAGGTGAACATGGCGTATTTGGTCATCAAGTAGTTAATTTCTTCCATTTGGTGGGGGTTTTGACATCTATGAAACAACTCAGGAATTGTAATCAGATACCGTCAGCAAGCACTTCAGAGAGGAGTTAAAGCTACGGGAGGGAGAGATGTCTGCCCTGGGAAGGGCCCCATAGCATCCTGTTCAGTTATACTGCCATTTTGAAACTTCCCAAATTAACAAATTACTTCCCAAAGTAACAAATTTTTGATTTATGTGAAGAAACTTGAAATTGAAGTTCCTTTGATCTGACAAGCCATAACAAATCTGAACAAGTGTTTGAAGGAAAGTTTTCACATGCAAATGTTGCAGCGTTATCTCATTTGGGGGGCATCAAATTAGCTCTGTTAATTCTTTTTTTTTTTTTTTGGTTGCACCGAGGCATGTGAGGTCCTAATTCCCCAACCAGGGATCAAACTCGAACCTCTTGCGTTGGAAGCACAGAGTCCTAACCACTGGACAACCAGGGAAGTCCCAACTCTGTTAACTCTTTATCAAGTAAAATAAACCTGCCGCTTGAAACTTTAAAGAGAGAGAGAGATTTACTGCCAAAAAAGAAAGGAGAAAGAGAGAGGCAGATGCAGAGACAGATATGTTGGGTTGTCCAAAGAGTTCATTTAGATTTTTCCATTACATCTTATGGAAAAACCCAAATGAACTTTCTGGCCAATCCAATACTAACAGGAAAGAAAGATGGGATAATACCACCAACTTTTAAGAAATGAAAAGGGACATAAGAGAACCCTATGCACAATAGCATGCCAAAAAATCAGATAACCTAGGTAAAATGGACAAATTCTTAGAAAGACAGAAACTACCAGAACTGAATGAAGAAGAAATAGGGACTCTGAATAGACCTATAGTAAGTGGAGAGATTCAAATAGGAATAAAGCTTCTCATAATGAAAAGCCCAGGATCAGATGGCCTCACTGGTGAATTCCACCAAATGTTTAGAACCAGGGACATCCTTCACAAACTTCCAAAAAGCAGAGAGGAGGGAGCACTTTCCTTATTCCATGAAGCCGGTGTTACATGGATACCAAAACCAGATTTAAAAAAATTACAAAAGAAGAAAACTACAGACTGATATCCCTTATGAATATTGACACACAAATCTTCAACAAATTCTGAAGGGAGATGAGAAATTGTGCCTATTTTTTTAAAATACAGTGCTGCCAGTCAGGCTTGCTTGGTGTCCTTTCCTGACGGGCGGGCTTTTCCTGGGCTACCCTCTCGTGAGCTTTGGCCCCCAGGTCCCAGTGCTCCTCTCCCTGCTTCCACATTCCTGTTTATTTGGCTTTTCCTTAGGGAAGCACTAGCTTCTCTTTCTGTTTTGACACTTGTGTTCAGGTTTTGGGTCCTCTGTTAGGGAAATCCCTTACTTTCTTTTGAACAAATAATTCACAAATTTCTCTGTTGTTATTTGGGGTTCATAGGTGGCGCTAGTGGTAAAGAACCCAACTGTCAGCGCAGGAGACTTAAGAGATGTGGGTTCGATCCCTGGGTCGGAAAGATGCCCTGGAGAAGGGAATGGTAACCCACTGCAGTACTCTTGCCTGGAGAACCCCACGGACAGAGGAGCCTGGTGGGCTACAGTCCATGGGGTCGCAAAGGGTTGGACACGGCTGAAGAAACTTAGCACTGTTGTTATTTAGCCAGTATCTGCGTCCTCCCTGCTTTTCAGATCTAGCATGAGCAGTGCTGGAAGAAACACCCTTTCCTCTCTCCAGGGAACCCCCCACCACTCTCACCATCCTCAGTGGTACTTCCTCGGTGGCTGGCAGATGCTGTAGTCCGGGGTGGGAGCTCCTTCCTGGCCTCGCCACATCAATGATCAGGTCTCCTAGCACTATCATCCTGGATGGCAGCTTCTGTCTGTTCCATGTCTGAGTCCTCCTCCAGATTGTGAACACATCAGCAGAGACGGTCGCACTCATCCCACACCCTCACTGCCTGACCTGTAGTTGGTCCTCGTAATAGGGACAGAGTAGGAACCAAATAGGTCAGCAATCCCATTAGGAGTATGGATAGACAGGGAGCTTTAGGGGGATTTGGGAGACCCCTATAAGTTAACCCTCTGACTTGGGGGAAGTTAAGGTTTCTGATCACTCAAGAAAACAGGTTTGCTTGGCCACAAAACCAAGCAGGCCTGCTAAGCAGCAAAACCATACCACAGAAGCCTGAGACAGGCCCCAACTCAATAAAACAACGGGTGGCTGAGACCCACATCCTGCCCAGAGAGCTGAGTAAGTTAATGACCCCTAGGACATGCTCTCTGCACACATAACAACCAATAATTTATGGGAGAGGGACGTTTCAAAGTGAAAGACCCTCATTGTACTAAGACCTGAAATAATTTTCCCGTAGTGCCATGACAGTTCTTGCTTGACCGTTTAGGAACAAGAAAACTCCCCTGTCCAACCTGGAGGAGGAGATGATGTTGGAAGCTAGGCATCTACTCAAGAATAAGGAAGAAGATGGTCTTTTCCATCTCCCCACTTTTTCTTTGATTACAAAACTGTAGCCTATAATGCTTGCCCGCCCACTTGTAAGCCTCTCAAGGACCCTGTTCTAATAAATTGCTTCTTATCTATCAGTTTGCCTCTCTCTGAATTCTTTCTGTGCTGAGAGAGACATCAAGGATTGGAGCTCTTCAGAGCCCTGCAGAAAGCCACCTAGTGCTTTCACTAGGAAATACTCGTGAAACCAGGAATGATTCCCAGCTTCTCCAGGGAGGAGGACTTTTCTGACTGGCCCGTAATAGTCCTTTTCTCATACCGCCTACCCACCCTGAGGTCTCTTTGGTTTCACTTCCTGTTTCCCTCCTGTGTGTTGGTCTGGAATGTTCATCAGCTGGTTTTCGTGAGAGCGATCCATCATTTTGCCTTCAAGAATAGATCCCAGCTCTCTATGTCCTCTTACAGGAAGCTGCCCAGAATTCTCTGTTAGACTCCGGGGTTTGAGTTTATGGAAAAAACTCACCTGATTTTTAACTCACTAAGACTGACCCCACCAACCCCAGCTCACGCAGGCCAGCACCACCCTTGCAGTATTCAGGGCTTTGGGGAGCAGAGCACTGGTTCCTTGGGTTCACTATCCGGGGCTCCCAGCACTTTATCTAGAGCCAGGAGACCCACACGGCCCTAGAAGTCCCAGTGCCGTGCAGCGTGGCTGGATCCTCAAGGTATCTCATGACCATGTGGAGCAGGTTAGATTCCCAGCATTGGCCTCCTCCTCCCTCCAGACAGAAAGCCTCATTAATTCCTAAACTCAGCTCAGCCTTACCTCTGCTCCAAAACCTTTCTGAATATATCCTCTCAAGCATAATTAGGATTTTGTCAAATTACCCCAGCACTGGCCCACAGTGACTGCAGGTCCATCTTCCTTACCACCAGGCACGTCCATCAAGTGAACGCCTCTAATGCGCTAGGCGATGGAAGGGAGAATCAAACACAAGCCTGTTTTCCTGAAGGAGTTCACAGTGTATTGGAAGAGGCAGAGGCCAGGAACGAGAACCATCAGGGGACTGAATGGTTAGGCTGGGTGATTAAAAATAAATGGAAATTTATGAGGCAGAGAGAGCCAGCAGTGAGGGTAGGTAGGTGTTAGGGAGACAGTTTGAGCAAAGGGAACAGTACAGAGGTCAGACATCAAGGTTTATTCTGTAAGTGCAAATTGCTCTGTATTGCTAGGGCCAAATTTGGGTCAAAGGCAGAGTAAGTGGCAAACAAAAGCCAAGAGGCAGCAGGCCACACCGGATTCTGTTTTTTAGGGCAGGTGACAGGGGGTGTTGAGCAGAGGGGGGAGGCCAGATGTTAGAAAATCAGATCCTTGTGTGGAGGCTGGACTGCCAGTAAGGCTGAGGTCAGGGGATGGGTCGAGGAGGAGTTTGCACAGTAGGTGACAGAAAAGCCAGTTTGGGGACATTATGATAGCTGTAGGGGTTGCTGAGCCACGTGCTATCATGTTGCGGGAAGAGTTTAGAACAGCTCCCAGAATTCTCCTTGGGGAGACCACTTCCGCAAAAGGCAGGGACAGCCACGAGAGGCAGGCGCCTGTGTGCACCATGACGGGTGACGGGGCTTTGCTCCAGGCCACTAAGGTGGAGGGTGTGGAAGTGTAGAATGGTGGCAACCCAGACACCTCCTGAGGTCAGTCTGCCTCTTCACACCTGGATAAGGCTGGCTGGGCTTCTCATTTCTCGACGTGGGAAAGGTCTCGCGCCTTCTCCTGTGCCCCCAGATTTCCACCAGCTCTCAGGTTCTAAGCTCTCTTGGCCACTTCTGGCTCGTGCCAATCCCACTTTTGGTCACCCCCACTCACCATGCCACACTCGTGGTCTCTCACCGTGGTAACCCAGATGCTCCTTCCTTGGAAAGGGGAAAGTCAGTAATTTGTGCAAGGCCTTGTACACATGGAAGATGTTATGTAAGACAAGGGGCGTTCAGGTCACGGAGGTGCAGTGAGCACATGACATCGAATTCCCTGCCAGATGTCATTTCTAGCCCTTCTTTGGAGTGCCTCAAGGGAAGCCCCTTCCCACTGCAGGCTCTTCCCGCCGGCCCTCATTCTCTCATCTTCTTGTTGATATGCCTGCTGCTTCCCCTCTCCTGATTATTTCAGGAAATTCCAAATTCTCACTACAGCACAGCAAGAGCTCCCATCTTGAGCTTAGTCTAGGCCCATGTTATCGTTTCTCTAATCCACAGGTCAAGTAAGAGAGTGTCCTGAGATGAACATCATCCACTGTGCTTGGAGGGTAACTGTAGCCGTCAATATCATTTTTCAACATTACACACTTTTACAAGATTATGAAAAATGTAAAGGACCTTTTCCTTGAACTATGCTCTCCCACCTCTCCCCCTTCCCACCCTCACCTGTGGAGACTCAAGGTGAAGAGTCAGGCACCAACTGAGATCCTTTGTATGGGGGTAGGGCAGCCCGGCTTGTCAATCCCCTGACCATGTCCTCTCCCCATCAATTTGATGGCTGAGGCTTCCCTGGGACTCAGATGGTAAAGAATTCACCTGCAATGCAGGAGATCCAGGTTTGATCTGTGGGTCAGGAAGATCCCTTGAAGAAGGACATGACAAGCCACTCCAGTATTCTTGCCTGGAGAATCCCATGCACAGAGGAGCCTGGTGGGCTGCAGTCCATGGGGTCGAAAAGAATTGGACACGACCCAGTGACCAGCAAACACTTTCACTTTCATCACAGTTACTGTCTTTCCTGACAATGCCACACCCCTGACCGGAAGGTGGCTAAGTTCAGGAGGAGCTGATGGACGGGGAAAGGAGGGCATTTTGTTCATATAGAGCATTGTTCAGTGTTCGTCTTAGAACCAGTGGGAGGATATCCTTTTCCTAGTTCCCAGCACTCAGTCCATCATTGTGGCATCAGCTTCATTTCTTATGACTGTGCCAGGCAGACAGGTCTTTGTTACCATCCAAGGTCACCGCCAGATACCAAAGGGCCAATATCGCTAGGGACCTACAAGTGTCCCTCTAAGGGAACGGGAGGGGGTGCATATGCGGGAAGCCTTCTCACACACTCCAGGCCTTGAGTCCCTGAGCCTGTCCATCCACCTGGGAGACAAGCATCTGCTATGTTAGAATCTGCCTCTGGCATTAGGCCTTCAGAAAAGAGTGAGAAATTCTGTCCCCACTGAGTCCAGTCAAGTGGGAAAAGACTGAAGACAGATCAATCACTATGAAATATGCCAAGAGCTCCATCTAGGGACGCAGAGGAGGGCCCGGACGGCTTCTCCGGCTGTTGGAACAAGGCGGTAGTGGCGTTCCATGTGAAAACACTGCAAAGCGTGTCCCGGGCTGCCTTCCTCTCAGCCGGACACCGGGTGCACAAGGCGATCTGGACCGGGGCGCTGTGGGACGGGCACAGGCTGCGGCACTGGGAGCTCTGACTCCACGGCTAATGGGAGTGATGGGATCCGGGGTTCCTACCGATCACTCGGCTGCAGAGCAGGTGCAGTCCTGGGGCCAAAGGGGCAGTGAGTAGGGATGCTGGGATCCATATCTAGCCCTCGCCCTCCTCCACATCCAGGCAGGGCAGGGCCTGTGGCTGCTGTACTCACCTGAGCCGACGCTCACACTGTGAGAAAACTTAGTGCTACAGACTGAATGTGTGTGTCTCTCCAAATTCACATGTTGAAACCCTAATCCCCAACATGTGAAGGTGATAAGGCTGTGAGGGTGGGCGCCCAGGATGGGATTAGTGCCCTTATAGTAATAAAAGAGACCGCAGAGAGCTCTCTCACCCTTCTGCCAGGTGAGACACAGTAAGATGTGAACCAGGAAGCGGGTCCTCACCAGACACCATGTCTGCCCATTGCTTGAACTTCCAAACTACAGAACTGTGAGAAAATCAGTGTTTGCTGTGTAAGCCTCCAAAGTCTATGGTATTTTTGTCACAGCAGCCCAAGATAAGACACAGTGAACAGTCAGCACGTGAGGCAGCCCAGGACAGGCAGGGCTCCTTGCAGACACCTGCTCTAGGGCTCTGCCATCACACACTGGTGTGAGGTACGGGTGGGGTCAGGAAGGCCCCGGCTGAGTGTGGGTCCGGTCTGTGCACCAACACAAACCAAGCTGCTTCCCCAGACATTGCCACATCAGGGACAGGGCCTACGCGCCATTTAGGAATGGCTGTGCTTTCCCGTTGGGGTCATCTGTCTCTTTCTGACAGGTGTGGCCTTCAATCCCTCAGACTCTCAGTCCCTGCTGGGGAATAATGGGGGTGGGAACAGGACTCATCTCCGGGGCTGGTGGACCCCTGGGACACCACCTAGCTTCCCCTGGCGCACCACCCTGTGTGCCTCTTGGCACTCCAGCCTTTACGGTGACGAGGGCAGTGGTGTCCACTTGAGGCTGGGAAATGGGATTCCCCACCCCCGCAAGTTCTGTTTCCCTAAGGAAAAAGGAAAATAACTCTTGTCCAGACCACAGTTTGATTGAATTAAAAAACGTGTATTGGATTTCCAATACTAAACAAAAACATGAAACTGTTTTTCAAAAAGCCATAGAGTTTACAGCATCAACTACAGAAAAGGCCAAACAAGCGTGTACAGAGACTAGTTCCCAGCACCCCTCCAGGCCCCCCTCCAGCAGGCGACAAGGCAACAGACACGTGCGTTCCAAGTCTTCCTGAAGGAAGCTGCTGGCCAGCAGCTCAACTAGGACATGACAAGACACACAATGGTTTAATTTCAAAAATCACAGGAAAATGTAAGAAAATGTATTAAATTGTGAAAAGGTGCAATACAGAATAGCTTTCCTATTTCTTACTTTTAAAAAAATCCCCCAACTTGGAACGGTTATTTAAAAATAGGTCCCTCCCCCCGCCCCAGTTCTGTGGCAGTATGCAGGTACCAAGGCCCTGAGGTAACAGAAGTATCAGGGTTCATGGGAGGGAATGCCCCGAATACCGAGCATGTCTCTTTGGGCAAAAGGTAAGACAGTTTCTGGGGAATCTAGCGCTCCTGGTGTCCAGGGCACTCTTTGCAGGATCAGCTGAAGTGCACTGGATTTCCAGAATTCTGCCTGGCACTATCCTCCATGACCAGCTAGCAGGGCAGCAGGAGGCCCAGCACTGCTCTTTCCATTGCCCCCAGCTAAGAAACAGAGAGTTTATCTCCTGGAAGAGCCAGTGTGCAACGAGACCTAAATGGGGGAAATCCCCAATGTAGAAAGGCAAGTGGGGCTCCTGCCTGCTGCAGGCTGGGCGCCCCCTGCTGGTCTCAGCCACTGAGATGATAGCTCTTGGCTACCAAACCACAGCTCCATCTGCCCTACACACTCTCTTCTATGACTTGCTGGGGAGTCAGGGAAGATGCCTGAGGGTCAGTCTTGTATTTTTCTTAATATATTCTTAATATATAAAACAAACTCAGCTTCTTTCCTTTTAAAGAAGAAGCACACGAGAACCACCTGTAAAAGCCAAAGGTTCCTTGTATGGCTGGCCTCTCAGAGCCCCTCAGAGACCTCCTGCTGCCCTGTTCCAATCAGGGGCTTAGCTGAGCTGCTGGGAGGGTGGTGGCGGGGGGAGCGCTCTCCTGGTCCCTGCTACTTATGGGACAGTGTTCAGAAAGAACTGGGAGCCTCACTGGTGTCGCAGCCCCTGCCTGCTTCTTTCTTGCCAACGCCATTTCCACAGGGGCTCTGAGACATAGAAATAAGGGCTGGATTGACTGAGGACAGGAACTAGGGAGAAGCAAGGAGTCCTGTGTGGGAACAAAATCCCCACCTTAACTTTCCCCAAGTCAGAGGGTTAACAGCAGGACAGCGGGTCCATCCTCCTCTCTGATTTCCTAGGAATGTGCCAGGCTTGTGCCCTGAACTGCATCACTCCTGTAATATGATGTCTGACTCCTCAGCGTGGATGTTATTATCAGGATCTTACCAAGACACCAGGGCAGCTACATCCTTGAACCCACCTATTGCACAGAAGAACCTTTTTTTTTTTTTTT
>SJYX01000962.1:161046-178297 GCA_006410675.1 Oreotragus oreotragus
GCCCGCCCCCACCCCAATACTGAAACTGCACAGAAACCAACAAACAAGTCTTTTCAATGTTACATTTCATTCAGATAGATCTGTAATCTCACAGTGATGAGAGGAGAAAGTCGGGCCTTTAATAATTATAAAAAAATAATAAAAAAGCTTACAAACAGCAATGCAGTATTTCCTCCCCCCTTCAAAGTGATGGATTAACAGCTGGTAGAGGATGCAATGACTCAGAATCAAAAATAAAAAAACAAAAACCAACCAACCCCTGGAACAACCCACACTGTCAATGACTTTCCATACATAATTCAAACAAGTAGTCAAATGTCAACCACTTGTGAAGGACACCACGGACTTCCTTGGTTTTGATAGTGTTTTTCTTTTGAAGGTAAAATAAAATAGAACACAAATAAAATTGTACAGAAATGCCAATGTCTATACTCCATAAAGGCGATGCCGTCGCAGCATGAAGACATGGCCTGTCCACCTAGTGAAACATAGGTTGCACTTCTTGCCTCTTCCCTGGACACGACATTCTGGCCCATGATGCCCAGTCCTGCAGGGTATCGGCAGGCAAAGGGAAGCTGCCTCAACATGGGCGTCTTCCAGGCTGACTGGGAGAAGGCAGGTGGCCAGGCCTGGAGCCAGCCCCAAGCGGGGGCACTGGCCGGGCGGCCTGCTGACTGTGTTCTCAAGTGCTGTCCTCTGGTGCTCTGTACAACTCCTTGATTTCAAGGCTAAGTCCCAAGACTTCTAGACTCGGGCCGGGAGTCACGTCCCGGTCAAGGTGGTCACGCTGTCGTGATGGCATTCAGGTCCTTCATCAGTCCTTCCAGGTGGGCCATCTCTTTGGTCAGCTCATCTGGTTCATAGCTCTACGGAAAAGAGAATACTGTTACCGGCACGATCCAAACAGCCGTCCAGAAGTAGGGCCCATGGAAAGAGGTCACAGTGTCGAGGGATGAGTGGGAAAACTGCTGCAGCCTGGACTACCCACGCCGCTGCCAGCCTGGGAGTCAGAGGCTGCAGGATGCGCCCGAGCCTGCAAGCACTCATTTCTTTCCATTGCAAAATGCCTTTCCTCCAACTTGTGCTGCCAGGGTCACAAGGACCTCACAGGCTCCACCGTTTGCCCCTTCTAGTCTCTGTCAGAGCCAACACAGTTGGTATGACCCCTGGCTCTCCTCCTAAGAGAGTCCTGTACCAGGAACTGCAGAGGTAGGGCATATTTATTGGAATGTGGGAGTGAAAGATCAAGGAGAGACTCTGTCGATTTTGTTTTGAGACCAACCACTCAGGCAACTTCCTCTCTACTGCATCCTGCTCAGGAAAGATCATGAACAGGGGCTAGGGGGTAAAAGAACATGTGGATGGTTCAAAACAAGACAAAAGGATCAGAGAGACAGGCCAGAATTGAAAGGAAGCCAGGTGTAACAAGCTAATCCAAGCAGATCGAGCCTGCGGCACAGCCCAGGCTCAAGGGAGCAGATGAGTGCTCGCCTGTGGAATGAGCGAGCCTGCCCCGCACTCTGGGCCAACATGGGAACTCACACTCTCGGAGTCTTCCAGCATCCTTGTGGTCTCCTGCACGTCAGGGGCACTGGGAACCACCACTGGCATAGGAGGCCGGCTCCTTCCTAAAGTCCCGATGGAGGCCGTCTTCACGGCATGGAGGTGATGATTCAGAGCTGCAGGGGAAAGGGCATTATCAGGGGTGTGCCTGAGCCTGCTCCCCTGGTCCTCACAAAGGTATCTGAGGTTCAGATGCTGCTCAGGGTGAGGGATGCACACACACCCAGCACAGAGCTCCTGCTTTGAAAAGGGACTGGAACAGGACGGAAGGAGGGAGAGAGCAGGGCATCCAAGGGGCCAGAGATGATGTTCCGCTTGGCTTTAAAAACTCATCTCTTAGACCAGTGGTTCTCAGTGTAGAGGTTCCAGGGCCCCTCGCAAAATGTCTGGGAGGTCAAAACTCTTTTCATAATAATACCGAGACACATTTTGCCCTTCCACTGATGGTACAAAAGTAATAGTGGGAAAAACTACTGGAGCCTTAGCACAAATTAAGGTATTGGCACCACGCTGTAAAGTCATTCATGAACATGCACACTTGCCAAGTTTAAAAAAGAGCCAGTGTAATTGATGTAGAAAAAGTTATGGAATTGATTACACATCTCTTAAATATTCTAAAATGGAAATACGGGTAAAATACTACTGCACACCAAAGCAGGATGGCTGTCTTCAATAAAGGCACTTGTAATTGAGTTGTGAGCTGGACTGTCGCTTTTATTATGAAACACCAATGTTATTAATAGTTCAAAGAAAGACTGACACACAAACAGGTTATTTAGACTTGAGCATTTGGCAGACATTTTCTAGAAAGTGAATGAAGACCGTCAGTCACCTTAGGGAAGACAATGGACAGCATTTATTTCCAATGATAAAATGTAAGTTTAAAGTGAAAAATCAGAATTTTGAAAAACTTGTATCTGCTACCATGAGCTTGAAGGCTTCCCAATATTTACAGACTTTGAAAATATTAATGAATGATTTTTAGATACTATTTAACAAAATGTATCAAGATTTGGACGATCTGTATAACTTAGTGAACCAATACTTTCCAAATGACCAATATGTGGTATTTAGTATCATGCACTCAAAGTGCAGGATAGATGGATTTAACAGGACAGAGTACAAATAATTATATGGTTTTGGATTCCACATGACAAACCTACAAAAAAATCACAGTTTGCTGAGTTTTGCTGTAGTGTCAAAGAATACCCACAGCAGTCTGAAAAGTTTATATAAATAATTGTTCCTTTCCAACTACATTCTGTGAGGCCAGATTTTCTTTGACCAAAACAACACACTGCAATGGATTAAATGCAGAAGCAGGTAATGACAATCTGGCTGTCTTCTATTAAGCCAGAAATTAAAGAGACCTGCAAAAATATAAGATTGCTACTCTTCTCACTATATTTTTATTTTGCAAGTTATTTCTCACGAAAATATGTTATTTACCTCAACATGACAGATTTATTGCTATTTTATATGAATACAATAGTTTTAAAATCTGTTTTGATTTCTAATATAGTGAATAATGACAGGTATAACTCATGTGAAAAAAGAGCTCTTTTGCAGCTTCAATAGCTTTTAAGAGTTAAAAAGGGTCCTGAGACCAAAAGCTTGACAACGAGTGACTTATTCTGAAGCAAACCATCATAAGAGAGAAATTTATGTGAAAGAAGTAGGAGGCAGAAAGCATGCCTTTGAGGCAAGAGGACCTTTGTTGAGCTGTGTGAACTCAAAGAGTTAACAACCCTTCTGCAGGGTTATTTCTGCAGCCTTGGTTTTTTCCTTGCTTCCAAGTCTTGGACTCCCTAATCCTCCTCTAGCTGGCAGGACGGGGAAGGCAATGGCACCCCACCCCAGTACTCTTGCCTGGAAAATCCAATGGACAGAGTAGCCTGGTGGGCTGCAGTCCATGGGGTCGCTAACAGTCGGACAGACTGAGCGACTTCACTTTCACTTTTCTCTTTCATGCATTGGAGAAGGAAATGGCAACCCACTCCAGTATTCTTGCCTGGAGAATCCCAGGGATGGGGGAGCCTGGTGGGCTGCCGTCTATGGGGTCACACAGAGTCGGACACGACTGAAGTGACTTAGCAGCAGCAGCAGCAGCTGGCAGGAATCCTATGGAGTGAGGCAGTTCTGGGAGGCCCAGATCTGTTGTTCATACGCATGCTACTGGATTCTACCACCAAGCGTCCTGCACACAAAACATACTTCAGAAAGTCAGACTTTGCTCCCTGCCAAATTATTCTCTTGTTTATGTATATTCCCAAAGGAGGAGCCCATCTCCTCCCTGAGGATAAGGATAGGCGTGGAGGACATTAGCTTGTTATTCTGCAAAGACGTGGCGACTGGTGTCTTGAGCCAGAGCCACGGGGCTCCTCCGGTGGTGCTGCTGTCCTTGCTCACCTTGCTGGGAGAGTAACGGTGTGCTTGGCAACGCTGGATCGTAGGTGGGAGGCCCGGGGGGTGGGATTGCGGGCACAGCAAAGCTCTTCAGTGGGTGGGAAGGGCGAACGTGGGCTGTAGGGAGACTCTGGCCTGAATCTTCCTCTTGGGAGCTGGCCAAGTAAGAGGAGCTGGTAGCACCTTCAGGATCCTGGTGATCTGTACAGCATGTCTGAGACGAGGAGGCTGGCATGGTGTCAGTGCTGGGGGTGTTTCGAACAGACTCTACAGCAGGAAAGTCTAAATGTTAGCATTTATTTTACCACTGAACATATGCACATTCTGGGGTTCTGTCTACCTACCTCTAAGGGCCCCTGAAACTGGCTCAATAAGCACTTCGGATCAATGCTAGTTCAAGGGAACACAGATTGGCACCACTGCCAAGGCTAAGTAAGAATGGTCTAATTTCAGAGTCCCCCCAGAATCTGTCAACCACATGCTGAACTTTTTTCACCTACACAGCTAAGTGGTCACAGTTTTACAGATTTAAAGCTCTTCTCAGTACTCACTATGGAACACACATAGAGGTCCCTGATAATGTTGTCTGTTAAGATGTAAGCAAGAACATTTAAGATTTTATTCACTGATTGACAGCCTCTGAGACTAGCCTTTCACAGACAACACATCACCAAGGCCACCTGGGTACCTGACAAGGAGCAGCTCTGCCCTGAGGCCTGGTGGTCCCTGAAGGAGAGGCCGTGCCACAGGCCCCACACCCCCTCTGGCAACTGCAGAGCCTCTCCAGAGCCAGAGCCCCACAGCTCAAGTGAGGCCTGGACGGCCAAAATGGCCAAAGGTCTGCCAATGGCTTTAAGGTAACGCCATGAGGTGTTTGGGGGTCCAGAAGGAAAAACAGGGGTATATCAGCCTGAAGAAGGGGCAGCTCAGGAAAAACATGACAAAAAGCTGAAAATAAGCGAAGAGGCGTCCGAGCTGTTCTGGAAGGCAGCATGCTGGGGCAGAAAAAGCACTGGCTCTGGAGGCAGATAGGCCTGAATCCTAACCTCTTCCTGTGAGCTGAGTGAACTGGGCAGTAACCAGATCTGTTTCTTCACCTATAAAAATAGGGAGAACAACACATAATTTACTGAGGATTAAGAAGATGAATAAAAAATGCTGAATATAGGGCTTGAATGATTGATAAGAGTTTTTTCTTTGTAGATTACCAGGGGCTTACTCTGAGCTAGGCACCACACTAAGTGCTTTATACTCATTAGCTCATTCAATCCTCACAGTAACACATCAGATGCTGCGCGCATGGCCCAAGGACACAGAACTGATGGGCGGAATTCCGAATCCCAGCCCGAGTTCCAAGCCCAGGCTCCATCCACTGAACACTACCCGCTCTTCCACGCCCAGTCCACACGTGCCTGATGCTGCAGGCGCAGAAGCAGCACCAGTTCCCACGGCGACCATATGAGGAAGGCTTTCACACAGTGTGAGCTGGTGCAGACCACCATCCCCACCCGAGGAGGGGCCTGGAGGACACCAGGTAACCTGAAGGAAGACCTCCTTTGACTCCTAGAGTCCTCAACCTTATCAAGGAAAATTAACCCTTTTACGTAGTAATCCATGAGCAACCTGCTGAAATCCAACCTCTCCCAGCCTTTGTTGCTGAGGCAGCCATGAATCTGTTCCCTTGGGCTCTCGGGAGATGGGCCATAGCGGTCAAGAGTGCTACTCAAAGGTCTGGCCTTGGGTTCCAGCAATAAGGGATTCATACACCCTACCCAAGTGGTGAAAGCCTGGCTGCCTTAACCTCCCAGGCCTAGGCCACTTCTTGTCCTTTCCAGGGCTGCACTGAGAGTCTCATTTCTCTTGCCTGCTCAGGTCGGCTATCACCTCACCTGGGGAGCTGCTGGTCCCACTCTGTGATCCTGGGCTGGGTGGAAGCTGATTAGCGAGGGTAACAAGGATGAGGAGAGAGAAAGAATGAGGCTCTAGCCCTGACCACGTACGGGCAGGTACGTTAGGACAGCTCTACCAGGGCTGCCTCGACTGCCTTACTTAGATGTATAAGCTTCCGGGGGCCAGAGATGGCGGGAAAGGTGAAAAAGGAGAGGCCTATGGAGCAGAGTGCAGTGCACCTCCAGAGGGCATGGCACGCCGTATTTTCTGTGAAGGGTGTGCTCTGAAACTGTGCAACACCCCCGGCTCATGAGGGAAACGATGCTGTAACTAGAATTTCGACCTCCTGACTGATCTCTCAGAGCTGTCTAAGACACAAAGTGCGCGGTGGCTGGGCACCTGGACAAGTGGAAGGTGCGTTTTCTGCATCAGGTGGTAGTGACAATAGTAAATGTTCAAGGAAAAGACAGAAAATGCCCTCTAGGCAAGGGCGGCCCGGCTCAAGATGGGCTGAGGCAACACTGGGGTCTAGAGACATAGGGAAATACAATAGGAGCAGAGCTCTGATCACTCTAGACACCTGCTCTATATTTCAACTCTATCTTCAGAGGCTCCATTAGGAGTTTCACCTTCTTTTAACCTCTCTGGTCATTAAAACAAGGAACCCTTTAGTGGAGGAAATCATTACTTTCTCCTCTTTTTGCTTTCTGCCTAAATACATACAGAACCAAACTTGTATCAACACTGACCCCTTGGGTGAGGGGTGGGTGGGAGCTCTATGCTTCCTGCCAAACTTCAACCTCCTTCTCGTCCAGGAGAGAGGAGGCAGGGGGCTGACCTGACTAGGAAGACCCTGCCACACACTAAGGTATGCTCATGTCCCAGTGGGGGAGATTTTTCTGCCTTAAAAATGGAGAAATACAGTCAGGACACAAAAATCTCTTTCTAAGAGCAGGTCTGGAGGGCTGTTTCTGCTCTGTTCTGAGACTACGTCTGTGAGGCAGAATCTGGTTCTCCATACAGCCTCCTGCAGGCTGTCTTTCCCTAAAGGCAGGAACCCACACCCGGACTGGAGGGAGGGAAAGGCCAATTTCAGACATGAGTTCAAGCAGCATTCTCCAAACAAAGTAAGGGTTTGGGAGCAGATAACGTTGGGAGTTATCAGGCATGTCTTAGTAAGCTTGGATCTCCATCTGATGCTTTGCGTATGTTTGTAATTGACCAAAACTTAAAGGAGGAAGGGATGTTATTGACAACCCAAGCGTCTAAGCATGAAGTTTTGAAGTTCTTTTAAAAATGGGATTCACGTGAAACCCCCTTATTTTCTAGAACTACCAAAACTCAGCTCTACTACTAACACCTGTAACTATTAATAGACAAGTTTCAAGTTTCAAATGATGGAAAAGGGTATACTGTGTATATGAGAAGTTTTTTTTTTTAGCACCTTAAAACTGATAAAGCTGCTTCTTAAGATTTTCAAACTGAGACACGGTGGTCTAGAACTGTGTATCTTTACATACACTGCAGATTGTTAGGCTAATGTCCCACCTATTTTTAGAGATGATCCATGCTTGGGAGCCCTTTTTAATTTCACTCCACTAGGCAACCTGAGGTTTAGAATCTGCGAAACTTCAACGTGGCCGCTGGCCCTGCTGCCCCCAGGTGTTGCTCTTACTTTGGTTCCCGGCAGATTTATGTAATTAAGAGCTGACATTAGAAGTACCTTATGGTTGCCCTAAGTACCCTCCCACCATTACGCAAAGGTGACCTCTAGTGTCTAAAAAATCATCCAGATTACATTTTCCTTTCAAAGTGCAGGATTAAACAAACTGAAAATATGATGGAATTAAGATGCAAGTTGATGGAACAAGACATGGCTGTGTGATTAGAGCTATGTTTCTTACTAAAATGACACCTTGCCCTGAGCACTTAAAACTCTGGGAGAAAAATGAAGTGAATTTTATAGAAAAAAACTTGAGTCCGTAACAGAAATGATACGATAGACAGATAACACTGACAAAAACTCCAAATCCTTCTAAGTGGGGCAGGTCCTCCCCCTGGCAGCTTGCCGACTCTTTCAGAATGCTTTCAACCTGGGGCTCCATCCTCATCTCTCACCTGTGGAATTGGCCCTGTCTGAAAGGGACATGGATGTGCCAATGGGCCATGGACTGCCCGGGTGGTAGAGATGACTGCGAGCTGGAGAAGCGAGGCTGCTGGAGTGGAAATGATGGTGAGGGTTATCGAGGGAATGGATGGGATGGGCACTAATCACAGCTGTGAATGAACACAAGACAGAGAAATGCTTAGCATGCTTGCACAGACACAGACACACCACAGTTCAAGAGCAGTGACCCCGCACCCCCTGCCCCTGCAGAACCACCATTCCCTGGTTTTCTGGTGGCAGCTTAGGCGATTAGCCACGGGTTTGGACCATTAGCCATGGGTTTTACATTTGTCTTAAAAAAAAAATCAACACACTCTTATGCATATGTCTCTATATATACACAGAAAGAAAAAAGCCTGAGGATTTTTACTAAAATGTTAACACATTATCTTGTAGGGAAGAGTGGTGAAGATTTTTTTTAAAATTTCTTTTGGTTTATTTTCCAATTCTTCTACAGTAAACATGGATTACATGAGTTATTAAAAATACCTACTTGAATATGTCACAAAGTATAAACCCATAAGCCAACAAATGATGGTTTCGGTATCTATAATTTTTTTTCTCCTGCTTATAAAGATAGAAGTCCCTTTTCCTTCGAGTATATTCCTAATTCATTCTGTCTTTTCTTACTTGCTGAGTGAAGCATGAAATAGGTATTTAGGCTGAATGAATAAGTGACTGTTTAATCAGTTTTCATATCTTAAGAGGAATGCAAATGGAAATGAACTGTTAAGGTCCAATCTAGTACTAGAAACATGAAATGCAGGCCTAGGGCACCATTTCTTCCTGCTTCTAGCCTGGGACCTTAGCCATATCTACTCACATTTTAAAATATAAATGGATTTTTTTTTCTAAATTCTCTCTTTCCTTCCCACACTGGCAAAGGAATTCAATTTGCTGTATTTAGCAAATGAATCCACATTTTCACACAGATATTCCACATAGAACTTTCTATGAAGACAAAGTGCTTCTTTAATGAGCTTCCTTATCGATCCCAGAGATGGAAAAACAAAATCCGAAGCACAGCTGAGGCACAGACTTTTCTTAGGTGCTCCCTTAGAGTAGCTGTGGAGGCACAAAGTTTAACATCAAGATAGTGGTGGTGGTGTGATTGCTAAGTCATGTTGACTCTCGCGACTCCACGGACTACAGCCCGCCATCAAGATGACCAGCTCTAGAGTCCCGAAACAGGCAAACAGTAGGGCTGATCAGAAACAAGCGGGATCTTATCTGCCCACCCTCCCCTTCCCTTTAGCAAGGACTTCACAAACTCTGTGATAAAACTCAATGAGCCCTTGGATTCTATTAAAATGTCAGGTCACCAAGAGTCTCCCTGATTTTTTGGGGGTGGGGGACACTCAACATTACTTAGGTGAAGAAAATCCCAGGCAATACAATAGAGGGCCTTTGTTCTGCAGCATTCTCCTCACCACGTTCACGCAAGCAGGTGGCACAACCAGCCAGGAACCGTGGAGCAGGGCCACCCCCTCCCCTCCTCAAGGCCTAGGAAACTAATCAGGGGCTTTCCCTGCTCTCAGGGACCAGAGAGCGAGGGCAGTCCCCTGGGATAAAATACAGCGTGGTAAAGCTGGCTGAGGAGAGGTCTCAGGGCAGCTGGGCAGTCAGCATCTCCTCCATGGAAGACAGGAAGTTTTCAGAAGCGGGGTGTTTCAGAATCAGTGTTTTTCACAATTAAGGCTAGGGTGAGGGGGAAAGATGCCTGACTTTTTACCCAGGAAGTGCAACCTGAAAGTGTTTTAGGTATAGAGACTCTCACAAAAGTAAAACAAAGCTGATTTCTGTTAAGGCTTTGTCAGTTTTTCCAAATTAAGTAAACAAAGAAATAAAAGAACGTGACAGTGCCTGTCTGGAATATAGTTGGCAAGCATCAGCTATTAGTTGAATCAGAATCCACTGCTTCTGTGCAAGGCCTTCGATGGAACCTCATCCCACCACCACTAAGCCATTCCCAGCCATGCTCAGAACACGTATAGCCACGGTAGGCAGATGGGGGATGCAGCCTCCAGGGAATCCTGGCTTGTAAAAAAAGACTGAAGCCATGTGGGGAAAAGCATATCTCAAGCCCGATCCCAAGTATATCTGGGCACTTGGTATCAGATTCTTGAATTAAAGAATCCACTCACTCAGCTGCTGGGGCACAAATGAAATAACACTGTATATTTATACATAGTCCTTCCCACCACCAAAAAAAGAAAAGAAAAGGAAAAAAAAAAATGGGGTGGGTGGGAGCTCTATGCTTCCTGCCAAACTTCAACCTCCTTCTCGTCCAGGAGAGAGGAGGCAGGGGGCTGACCTGACTAGGAAGACCCTGCCACACACTAAGGTATGCTCATGTCCCAGTGGGGGAGATTTTTCTGCCTTAAAAATGGAGAAATACAGTCAGGACACAAAAATCTCTTTCTAAGAGCAGGTCTGGAGGGCTGTTTCTGCTCTGTTCTGAGACTACGTCTGTGAGGCAGAATCTGGTTCTCCATACAGCCTCCTGCAGGCTGTCTTTCCCTAAAGGCAGGAACCCACACCCGGACTGGAGGGAGGGAAAGGCCAATTTCAGACATGAGTTCAAGCAGCATTCTCCAAACAAAGTAAGGGTTTGGGAGCAGATAACGTTGGGAGTTATCAGGCATGTCTTAGTAAGCTTGGATCTCCATCTGCTGCTTTGCGTATGTTTGTAATTGACCAAAACTTAAAGGAGGAAGGGATGTTATTGACAACCCAAGCGTCTAAGCATGAAGTTTTGAAGTTCTTTTAAAAATGGGATTCACGTGAAACCCCCTTATTTTCTAGAACTACCAAAACTCAGCTCTACTACTAACACCTGTAACTATTAATAGACAAGTTTCAAGTTTCAAATGATGGAAAAGGGTATACTGTGTATATGAGAAGTTTTTTTTTTTAGCACCTTAAAACTGATAAAGCTGCTTCTTAAGATTTTCAAACTGAGACACGGTGGTCTAGAACTGTGTATCTTTACATACACTGCAGATTGTTAGGCTAATGTCCCACCTATTTTTAGAGATGATCCATGCTTGGGAGCCCTTTTTAATTTCACTCCACTAGGCAACCTGAGGTTTAGAATCTGCGAAACTTCAACGTGGCCGCTGGCCCTGCTGCCCCCAGGTGTTGCTCTTACTTTGGTTCCCGGCAGATTTATGTAATTAAGAGCTGACATTAGAAGTACCTTATGGTTGCCCTAAGTACCCTCCCACCATTACGCAAAGGCGACCTCTAGTGTCTAAAAAATCATCCAGATTACATTTTCCTTTCAAAGTGCAGGATTAAACAAACTGAAAATATGATGGAATTAAGATGCAAGTTGATGGAACAAGACATGGCTGTGTGATTAGAGCTATGTTTCTTACTAAAATGACACCTTGCCCTGAGCACTTAAAACTCTGGGAGAAAAATGAAGTGAATTTTATAGAAAAAAACTTGAGTCCGTAACAGAAATGATACGATAGACAGATAACACTGACAAAAACTCCAAATCCTTCTAAGTGGGGCAGGTCCTCCCCCTGGCAGCTTGCCGACTCTTTCAGAATGCTTTCAACCTGGGGCTCCATCCTCATCTCTCACCTGTGGAATTGGCCCTGTCTGAAAGGGACATGGATGTGCCAATGGGCCATGGACTGCCCGGGTGGTAGAGATGACTGCGAGCTGGAGAAGCGAGGCTGCTGGAGTGGAAATGATGGTGAGGGTTATCGAGGGAATGGATGGGATGGGCACTAATCACAGCTGTGAATGAACACAAGACAGAGAAATGCTTAGCATGCTTGCACAGACACAGACACACCACAGTTCAAGAGCAGTGACCCCGCACCCCCTGCCCCTGCAGAACCACCATTCCCTGGTTTTCTGGTGGCAGCTTAGGCGATTAGCCACGGGTTTGGACCATTAGCCATGGGTTTTACATTTGTCTTAAAAAAAAAATCAACACACTCTTATGCATATGTCTCTATATATACACAGAAAGAAAAAAGCCTGAGGATTTTTACTAAAATGTTAACACATTATCTTGTAGGGAAGAGTGGTGAAGATTTTTTTTAAAATTTCTTTTGGTTTATTTTCCAATTCTTCTACAGTAAACATGGATTACATGAGTTATTAAAAATACCTACTTGAATATGTCACAAAGTATAAACCCATAAGCCAACAAATGATGGTTTCGGTATCTATAATTTTTTTTCTCCTGCTTATAAAGATAGAAGTCCCTTTTCCTTCGAGTATATTCCTAATTCATTCTGTCTTTTCTTACTTGCTGAGTGAAGCATGAAATAGGTATTTAGGCTGAATGAATAAGTGACTGTTTAATCAGTTTTCATATCTTAAGAGGAATGCAAATGGAAATGAACTGTTAAGGTCCAATCTAGTACTAGAAACATGAAATGCAGGCCTAGGGCACCATTTCTTCCTGCTTCTAGCCTGGGACCTTAGCCATATCTACTCACATTTTAAAATATAAATGGATTTTTTTTTCTAAATTCTCTCTTTCCTTCCCACACTGGCAAAGGAATTCAATTTGCTGTATTTAGCAAATGAATCCACATTTTCACACAGATATTCCACATAGAACTTTCTATGAAGACAAAGTGCTTCTTTAATGAGCTTCCTTATCGATCCCAGAGATGGAAAAACAAAATCCGAAGCACAGCTGAGGCACAGACTTTTCTTAGGTGCTCCCTTAGAGTAGCTGTGGAGGCACAAAGTTTAACATCAAGATAGTGGTGGTGGTGTGATTGCTAAGTCATGTTGACTCTCGCGACTCCACGGACTACAGCCCGCCATCAAGATGACCAGCTCTAGAGTCCCGAAACAGGCAAACAGTAGGGCTGATCAGAAACAAGCGGGATCTTATCTGCCCACCCTCCCCTTCCCTTTAGCAAGGACTTCACAAACTCTGTGATAAAACTCAATGAGCCCTTGGATTCTATTAAAATGTCAGGTCACCAAGAGTCTCCCTGATTTTTTGGGGGTGGGGGACACTCAACATTACTTAGGTGAAGAAAATCCCAGGCAATACAATAGAGGGCCTTTGTTCTGCAGCATTCTCCTCACCACGTTCACGCAAGCAGGTGGCACAACCAGCCAGGAACCGTGGAGCAGGGCCACCCCCTCCCCTCCTCAAGGCCTAGGAAACTAATCAGGGGCTTTCCCTGCTCTCAGGGACCAGAGAGCGAGGGCAGTCCCCTGGGATAAAATACAGCGTGGTAAAGCTGGCTGAGGAGAGGTCTCAGGGCAGCTGGGCAGTCAGCATCTCCTCCATGGAAGACAGGAAGTTTTCAGAAGCGGGGTGTTTCAGAATCAGTGTTTTTCACAATTAAGGCTAGGGTGAGGGGGAAAGATGCCTGACTTTTTACCCAGGAAGTGCAACCTGAAAGTGTTTTAGGTATAGAGACTCTCACAAAAGTAAAACAAAGCTGATTTCTGTTAAGGCTTTGTCAGTTTTTCCAAATTAAGTAAACAAAGAAATAAAAGAACGTGACAGTGCCTGTCTGGAATATAGTTGGCAAGCATCAGCTATTAGTTGAATCAGAATCCACTGCTTCTGTGCAAGGCCTTCGATGGAACCTCATCCCACCACCACTAAGCCATTCCCAGCCATGCTCAGAACACGTATAGCCACGGTAGGCAGATGGGGGATGCAGCCTCCAGGGAATCCTGGCTTGTAAAAAAAGACTGAAGCCATGTGGGGAAAAGCATATCTCAAGCCCGATCCCAAGTATATCTGGGCACTTGGTATCAGATTCTTGAATTAAAGAATCCACTCACTCAGCTGCTGGGGCACAAATGAAATAACACTGTATATTTATACATAGTCCTTCCCACCACCAAAAAAAGAAAAGAAAAGGAAAAAAAAAAAATCAGGAATTGCTGTCAACTAGTACAGCTTATCTTTTCTCTGTAACATATTTAAAAGTAACAAATCTAGGAACAGGGATAGTCCAATTTTACAAGTTTTAAAAATAAGCCAGTTCAGGCAAGAACTAAAGCCTTATATAAAACAATCAAGTAGTCAAGCTACCGTCTTCTTATAAATCAAAAGTAACTAGAATGAACTAATCTACTCTTTTTAGAGGTTTCCCTGGTGGCTCAGATGGTAAAGAACCTGCCTTCAATGTGGGTGACCTGGGTTCGATCCCTGGGTTGGGAAGATCCCGTGGAGAAGGAAATGGCAACCCACTCCAGTATTCTTCCCTAGAAAATCCCATGGACAGAGAAGCCTGGGAGACTACAGTCCATGGGGTCGCAAAGAGTTGCACGTGACAAAGTGACTAACATTTTCACTCTTTTTGGACATTTCTAAACCTGAAAGTTTGGACATTTCTAAACCTTGTCCAGGGCATGTCTGATGAGAGGAAAACCAGTTTTCCTTGCACACGTCCAAGTTCAGGCCCCTCCTCTTATCATGGACCCTAAGCAAAAACTACTTTGTGCAGAAATGAGCATTAGCAAATCAGTCTTTTACTCTCCCAAGGCTGACTCTTAGAACCCTGTGCGAGTGACAGCATGTATGCAGACATGACATTCTCAGGGATCCCACTGGTTTCCAAGTTTACAGTGCCATCTTCTGCGTGTAGGATATCTGTGATTATTTAAAATCTGTCACTTGTGCATAGACATGGCTGACAGTCCTGAAATGGGACATCTTTTAAGAAATGAATAAAAAGTCCCAAAGCTCCTTTAGGTTAAACTGAAAAGTGATTTTTCAGGATTTAAATCTAGGTCTGACGCTCAAATGGTAAAGAATCTGCCTGCAATGCAGGAGACCAGGGTTCGATCCCTGGGTCAGGAAGATCCTCTGGAGGAGGGAATGGCAATCCACTCCAGTATCCTTGCCTGGAGAATCCCACGGACAGAGAAGCTTGGCGGGCTCCAGTCTGTGGGGTTGCAAAGAGTCAGACACAACTGAGCAAACAACACAATGACTGACAGTACTAATGTTTGCTAATCCACTGTTCCGCCCAAAGCAAATTTCAAGATTAAATAGTTTCTTAAGCTTGCATTTGGTATTAGCAGGCAGGTGGCTGCTTACCGCTCTAGAATGGCTCAGAGGACCCTCAGCTGGAAGCCCTATCGTGCCTGTTCACCTGAAAGGCTTCCTCATCTTATAAACAGTAACAAGGGAGAAGAAACACTGGTGTAAAAATGTAATTGGTTTGTCCCATTGCATTTTGGTTTTTAATCATGATAATATACTTGAGTTTCAAATACTACAGGAGAGCTGGGCAACTTTTATGCTTATCAAAGTGAGGCACAGGTCAAGCAAGGTTGAAAAATATTGCTGTAAAAACAGAAACTTCATGCTATCTACCTGAAACTCCTCTAAAACTTAAAGTCTATTGATTAAAAAAAAATCTGCAATGCCTATCAACACTGATCATGTATCGGGAAGCCCAAGGAACACTGTGACATCTGGCCATCCTTAGCCCAGCCTAGAGCGATGACGTCCCACCTCTCTTGAGGAGACCTGGTCTACTTTTAAAGAGACTGGTAACTTCCCTAATGCCTGGGAGACTTGTGGAAATTGGCCTTGTAGTTTATTTACACTGACATGAAAGCAGCTACTAGTAAGAATAAATACTAATCACAAAATATGGCAAACGTTTGATTTTTCTTCTCTCAAGGTGCCAAAGCTTTGGTAGATTAATTTTTGCATTAGGATCAAGTGAAGTCAAAGAGATCATTTGTAGCTGTTCCCCAATGGATAATTGGCAGCACTTGGGAAAAGAGAAGCTTTTAACTTACGCTGGGGTGGCTGGGAGTCAAAGGGCATCATCATTTTTGGTCTCATTCCCCGCCTTCCTGCCAGTGTAGACATGCTGTCCTCTGATTCATGCCCTAGACATCAAATATGGAGGTTGGTTACAAACATGTGTCTAGGCCAGTGAGCAGCCTCAGCAGTAAAACATCTCAAGTGAAGGCAGATTCAGCACTCACAGACAAGGTGTTTTTGCAGGAAGTGAAATAAAGAAAATGACCATCATCACATTACAGGAGTCCCTGTTGAGTCAATGCAGTTGACGTGATGCTGCCTATCACGTTTCAATGCAGGTCTGCGAGGAAGAGCAGGCAGACCAAGAATATGCCAAACATGACAATGAGCACTGGGCTCCAAGTGAAGGGATGGGATGAAATGTGCAGACATGTGCCAGGCTGTCTCAAACCCTGAGCTGATGAAGTGTGATGAGAGACCTGAGAGAGCTAGGGTGCTTCATCTGGGTACAGAACCTCTCTCTCTTAACAGGCTAGCCGTTCTTCATCAGAAGTTGCTGCCGTAACACACGTTTCCCTAAACCTAACTTCTTATAGGAATTACCAAATTAAGGCAACTTTACAAAATGGAAAATGGTTTAAATGAAAAAACCCGTACCTCTATATGAATTCCGCCTTTGATGGATGTTGCTGTCCATGGAATTGTCAACTGGTGTGATATCTTGAGAATTACGAGGAATTGGTGTATCAGTCATGATGGGGTTTGGGTCTGGAGACTTATCAATGGGTTTGAGCTCCAGTCTTTCGTGATGGATCCAGAGGTCTGGGGGTTTGACATCTTTGGAGTTCCCTTTGTACTTGTGGGAGCCATTCACTGATTTGCAAGCAGCTCGTTTCCTAGGTACAAAATTAAGAGGATTTTAAAAAGTAACTTGTGAATATTATTGGTCAAAACAGTTTGAATGTTTAAAACAGTCCTTCTGAGAGATGCTTCAGGCAAAATCAGAAACTACAAACAAATAAGAAAAACAGGGGAGAACAATATGAAATGACGGTGACAGGATGGGCTGGGGTGAGATCATTAAGGAATTTTAGAGCCAAGAGCAGAGTCTGAACTTGCCTCTGTGAATAAAGAGAAATCCCTAGTTGGTTTTAAGCAGGAGAGTAAGGAGATCAGTTTTGAGTTAAAAGTTTAAACCAACTGGGATGTGAAGAATGAATTTGAGGAGTAGGGGACAAAACAAGGGGGCCGTTAGGATGCAGCCTGACTGACAGTGGCCTGGGGCAGTGAGAATGGAGGGGAGAGGGAGATCTGATGGTTAGTCAGTTCAGTTCAGTTCAGTCCCTCAGTCGTGTCTGACTCTTTGCGACCCCATGAATTGCAGCACGCCAGGCCTCCCTGTCCATCACTAACTCCCGGAGTTCACTCAGACTCACGTCCATTGAGTCCGTGATGCCATCCAGCCATCTCATCCTCGGTCGTCCCCTTCTCCT
>SJYX01000962.1:178692-218869 GCA_006410675.1 Oreotragus oreotragus
AGGAAAAACCATAGCCTTGACTAGACGGACCTTGGTCGGCAAAGTAAAGTCTCTGCTTTGAATATACTATCTAGGTTGGTCATAACTTTTTTTCTGATGGTTATTAGGGACCCAGAAATGACAAGACTTGTTGAAAAAAATGGATGTGGGAAAAGACAGAAATAAAGACACAAGAGGAATAAAGGATATTGCCAAGGTCTCTGGCTTAAGCCATTTACTAACACTGGGGAGAAGTGGGTTTGACAGAAAGAATTATAAATTGTTTTGAACATACTAAGTGTCCATCTGAGACATTAAATATAAAACATAAAACAGGCAGTTGGGTCTGAGACTGAAGCAAGCCTGAGACTCAGAAGAGAGAAGTCTTGGCTAGAGAGAGAAATCTGGGAGTAGCTGAAATTCAGAAGTAAACGGAGCCACAGGAGCAGGTAACTCCAGAGCCAGGCCTTGAGGAGCGTCTACCTCATGGCAGAGTAGACTGGAGAAGTTACACACAATCATGGAATCCAAGAGAAGAGAGTGTTTTAAGAAGGAAGTAGTTGACTGTGTTAAATGTTGAGAGAGCAAGACGAGGACGGAAAAGTTTCCTTTGGCTTTCGCAACAGAGGTCAGTAGTGCCCTCAGCAGGAGCAGTTTTGGTGAAGCAGTGGGGGGCAGAATTCAGATTAGAAAGGACTGAAGCATGAGTGGGCAGCAAAAGAATGGACAGGTGAGCGGAGACGAGTATTCAGACTTGTGAAGGGAAAGACAGGGTTTCTGTGTGGTTGGTGGTAAAGGCCAGGCAGTAGAGGAATGGTTATACTTCTTTCTTAGGATGGAAGAAGTCTGAGCACACTCGAATGCGAGAGGGACGGGGCCAACAGAGTGCGAGAGGTCAGTGGTACTGACAGGGACAACCAGAAGGACAAGGTCTTTGAAAGCAGGAGGCACTGGGGTACGGCAGGTAAACGGAGAGCAGGTTAAAGGCGGGAGGAGGGGGAGAAAATGACTGCTGCCGATATGGAAGGGCTTTAGACCTAACGGTGGTACACTGAGGTAGAAGCTCTCATCTGCTGAGTGGGGGGCTCTAGAGGGCTGTGCTAAGAAACTCTGAGGGGCTAGACTCTAAATGCTCTGTCGGCTTTGAGGCTGTGAGAGTCTATAAACAGCTACAATTGAAATGGGAGGTGCCTCAGATATGAGAGAAGACGAAAAGCACCAAGAAAAGCTCACATATTTTTCCACAGTCAATGGAACACTTGGAAAGTAGGTCAGTGGGGGAGGAGGAGGGGAAAGCTCTATAAAGACTTGATACAACTCTTTTAAACCAAGGGATCCAAATTGTAGGACCTGCAGATTGAAACACAGGGTACAGAACCTATGACAAACTCGTTTTCCTGCCTCTTAACCTGAAGACTCAAGTATTTTAGTACTTTATTTTTTATTGACTTTCGATTTTAGATTTCCCTAAGTAAGAAGGAATTCTGTCATTTTGTTGATTCAGATTCTTTTAAATAAAGATCTCAAGGTCTTTATTTAAAACTAGATGTAAAATCAAGTTCATAAAGATAGATAAATGGGAAATGCTGAAAAAGAAGCTTGTAGAAAAGTTCTAGCATAGAAAAATATGATTTTAGAGGTTTTAGGGAGAAACAGTTTTCTACAATCAAAGGCAGGGGAAGCTGTAGAAGGCAGTGATCAAGAGGCAGTGATACAATGTAAGCTGCTGAAAGCTATTTTACCTGGGCAAAAGAAAGATTAAAACCATCACATAACCTATAGAAAATGACAAAGTCATTACTAGCAGCAGTTAGACTGTAGCTTGTACTTGACCTCTATACTGAAAACAAACAGATTTATGGTTATTAAATACATGCATCCTTGCCTTGGGCAGAGTTCTGAGGATAATCACACAGACATGAATTTCTTTCTCTCTTTATGGAGCAATACCTCCATCTTATGACCTTTTAGGATATTGCATCTAAAGTTGTTCTATTACTCATATTGTGTTTTTGCTATTAGGGGTAACTCAAGAATCTTTCTTTCTTTTTTTTTAAATGGCACTGTCTTGCTGGCCAGAGATATGAATAGAATGTGACCTAGGGTCAAGGATTCCCTCAGCTTCAGGAGGAAGACTATTATCAAGCACCACATAATGGTGACCACCTTGCTATCTGCTCTAAACAGCCACAAGCCTCAAAATCCCAGGTGAGTTCAGGGCTAGCAGCCACCGTACCTCTCTGCTAATATGATACACTGATTATAAATAATCCTTTCTCATTCATTTAATCAATACATCTCCCCATCACACTCCCAACCAACCCTGCCTCCTGTGGTCCCAACCTCAATTGCTACTTTTGGTGAGTGAAAGTCGCTCAGTCATGTCTGACGCTTTGCGACCCCGTGAACTTATAGAGTCCACAGAATTCTCCAGGCCAGAATACCGGAGTGGGTAGCTTTTCCCTTCTCCAGGGAATCTTCCTAACCCAGGGATCAAACCCAGGTCTCCTGCATTGCAGGTGGATTCTTTACCAGCTGAGCCTTTGGTAGCACTTCTTTAACAATACTCCTAAACTTAGAACTAGAGGTCTTGGTGTCCTTCCATCTCAGCTGGCATTTGTGCCATGAAATTCTGCAGACTCCTGTGTATCTGGTTCACTGAGTGCCCAGAGATGGACAGTCCTCCAAAGGGGCTCCCAACAAGGCTGGACATCATCTACTTTCCGCTCCCAGATTGATTCTGTACACCTGGCTCTTGTGACTTCAGAGGCTGAGTTAAATGAACTGTATCTACTTGGTAACTCTGCCCTGGCTTCCAGTTGAGTGTGGCCAGTAGAAGGCACAGACAAGACCGGAGGGCGGGAGGTACTTCCTCTTCTGCCGCATCCCTGCTGGGCTAGAGGGTGGCAGTAGTTACATTCCTACCACCATACATGGTTCCTGTTGCAGGTCCTCTCCTGCTGCTTCAGAGCTCTGAAAACAGTTCTTCTTCAGAAAAAGCTCTCACCTTTCTAAGGACGACAGTGGCCTGTCACCACTGCTGCCTAATGCTAAGTTCACCTTGGATGTTGTAAATGGTCCCTTCATTAAAGCCCCCTTCACCCATCTTGAGTGTGCCCCTCTTCTCTGCCAGAACCCAGAAGGACACATATTTAGCAAGAGGAATCATTCTGCATTTTCTTTAAATATATTTAAAACATTGCTCTTCACGTATTTTATATTTTAACTCTGTGTACAACTCCAGACACGCAGAAGCAAAAGAATACATACAAAAAATGTATGGGCTACATCTGGGGCTCCTTACTTTTTCTGGTGAGAGGTAGTCCGCCGGGTGCAGAAGACAGCGATGATCACGACCACCACGATGGTGATGACGCCGACCGAGACGATGATGACCAGCAGCATGTTACTGTCTAGAGGAGAGGTGGGGCTTCCATGAGGGCTGTTACTGCCTGGGGAGGGAAAAACCGTATGCTTGTTGGTGCTCCAGAAGTCTAAAGACGCATACAGTCAGGCTGCAGAACCTTCACGTGAGTACGGATAACTTCTGTATAAAAGTAGTCATTACAGGGCATTCTATAAAATGCCTTATGAATATGGCCATCTCCTCCAGATGATGACATCTAGAGAGCTGAGTTTCTGCCCTGGGTGTACCTGGCACAAAGTTGGTGTTCAATAAAAGTTTCTCAAGATTGTACTGAACACGAAGCTTGGACCAGTAAGGGAGTCTGTCCCTTGGTGTCTTATGTATAAACTCATAAAGCACCATTTGTAAATCACTTAAGTTTTCTGACTTTCAAAACCTTTAAAAAATGCATACTCATAGAAAACAAAAGTTTTTTTCCCAACATATAGCATTGGGATGCAGTCAAAAAACTACTTGAATCACAAAGTCTGTTTTTATAAATACACATTCTGTGCAGAGTTAATTTTCTTATTCGGTTTTAGGAAAACGAAGGTCTGTACATATACATTAACTTGACAGATATTTACTGAGTGGTTACAATGTGCCAGGCATGTTCCAGGAACCAAGGATACACCAGTGAACCACAAAAATGTGAATGCTGGGATAGGAATGGGGGCAGACAATGAATAATCAGGTTGCAGTAAGTGCCACGAAAATATAAAAGGGGATATGGTACAGAATGACTGGGTGGCTGGTTTAGATTAAGTGGCTGGGAAAAGCTTCTCTGAGGAGATGGCATTTGGGCTGAGATTTGAATGATCCTACCATAAAAAGCCCCGGAGGAAGAACATTTCAGAGAAGGGGAAACAGCTAGTGGAATGATCCTGAGACAGGAATGAGCTTGGCATGTTCAAGGGAGAGAAAGGCAGTCACTGTTGCTGAAGCAAAGAGAGATATGCAAAGTTAGAGGGAAGGACGTGAGCAGAAGAAAAGATGAATATGAGGCTGGAGAGACGTGCAGAGGCGAGATCGTTTAGGACCTTGAGGAAACAGATCTTCCTGTTGCCGTTCCTCTGTGCTCATTGGGTGCGGCTCAGTGTTTTATTTTTTTTACAAGGCTGTTTGTAATCCTGCTCTATTCTCAGTCTTGCTCTTCCATTTTCTGAAACACTGTACTTTGCTTCCCACCTCATTACAAAAGTGATTCATGCTTATATTGTAAAATATGGAAAATCCCACAACACAGATTTAACCACCATGGATATCTTTTCTTCCAGCTACTCTCTCTTATCGGGGAAGGCAATGGCACCCCACCCCAGTACTCTTGCCTGGAAAATCCAATGGACGGAGTAGCCTGGTAGGCTGCAGTCCATGGGGTCGCTAACAGTCGGACAGACTGAGCGACTTCACTTTCACTTTTCTCTTTCATGCATTGGAGAAGGAAATGACAACCCACTCCAGTATTCTTGCCTGGAGAATCCCAGGGACGGGGAAGCCTGGTGGCCTGCCGTCTATGGGGTCACACAGAGTCGGACACGACTGAAGTGACTTAGCAGCAGCAGCAACTCTCTCTTATTGCCCTAATCATCAAAGCTGTACAATAATGGGATGAGCTGCTTTGCTAAGTAATGAGTGTTTAGTCGCTAGAAGTACTTACGAAGAGTCATCCTACATGTCTGGGATGCTGTGGAAATTTCTACCAGGAAGGTGTGGCCTGGGAACCGATGTTCTTAGGAAGGCCCCTAAAGTGATTTTCATATACCAACCTGGTTTATAAACTCGTGATCTAATTTAAACTACATTTACTGTGGGACTCCCCTAACAGTGGATTAGCTCAGCTTCTGCTTCTTATTCTATGATTTCATAGGGTACATCCAAGCACAGTGCTAAAGCTGGGCTAATTTTGAAAGCTTAAGAGCTTATTCTACATTTGGTTGAATCACTTCTATCCATTTAGAAGGAGATCAGCAGACCGACAACTTAAACTGGATATGACGACCTTCAATAAAATAACATTTTTATATTTGGGAAAGACTCTGGAACTGGGGGCCAATACAATGAGACCAAATTAGGGCTTTCCATAAAACCATCAATTAACAGCAGTACTGAGCTGCTGGGTGGGGCAAGCGGTAGAGCAGGCGCTGCGAATCGAATGCAGGGGATCTGGGCTTTGGGAGGCAGTTCTCTCCTGCATTCCACAGAGACAAAGTCTCATGTAACTGCAAAGGACCTCTACCTTGAGTTGGCCAAAGGCCGTCTTCTAAACTAGAGTAAGAGTGAGCTGCAAATGGGACCCTAGACCCTCCTACTAGGGATATTTATTAAGCCTCACTTTTTCCAGTGGTCATGTATGGATGTGAGAGTTCGACTATGAAGAAAGCTGAGCGCTGAAGAATTGATGCTTTTGAACTGTGGTGTTGGACTCTTGAGAGTCCCTTGGACTGCAAGGAGATCCAACCAGTCCATCCTAAAGGAGATCAGTCTTGGGTGTTCATTGGAGGGACTGATGCTGAAGCTGAAACTCCAATATTTTGGCCACCTCATGCGAAAAGCTGACTCACTGGAAAAGACTCTGATGCTGGGAGGGATTGGGGGCAGGAGGAGAAGGGGACGACAGAGGATGAGATGGCTGGATGGTATCACCGACTCGATGGACGTGAGTTTGAGTGAACTCCGGGAGTTGGTGATGGACAGGGAGGCCTGGTGTGCTGTGGTTCATGGGGTCGCAAAGAGTCGGACACGACTGAGCGACTGAACTGAACTGGACTATTCCAACAGCTTCCTAACTACTCTGTTTTGACTTTGTACTCTTGGCACTCAACTCGTTCTCCACCGCCATCAGGGTAACAATAGATATTCAGTAAGTGGCAAGTCATAGTTTACCAGTAGCATCAGACATCTTACATATGTTACTCACATGAGGAAGCTCACATTTCTTAGCATCAGCACCTGAGCTTTTGACAAGTTGGTTTTAACCTACCTTCTCTAACCTGAGCCTATCCTGTTTCTAGGCAGTGTGGTCCCTGGAGAAAGTAGGCTGTTTTAAATTGCCACACTTCACACATGTTCTTACTGCATTGTATCCTAGAAATGTTTGACCTCCTCCTAGACATTCAGTAAGTTTCTCTGTGCCTTTAAAAATCCGGGTCAGAGATCTCTTCCAGAAAGCTTTCTCCTCTATCAGATAGCTTGTTACATACTCCCCCTGCTTCTACAGTCTGGTATATAGCACCTGAACCTTTAGAAATATGAGTGAATAAATGAGTGATTGCATAAACCAAGGAAAAGACAAAGAAGTAACTGCTTTTCTCACAGTCTTGTGGACAGCACATAAAAGTAACATACGCATCCCAGGAGGAGAAACTCATAAAGTCCTAGAAATCACAGCCTAAAAATTTCCTGAAGCAAGGAAGTTTGTCTAGTTCTCCAAAGAAGTGGCCAATTTCACTGAAGTCTGGGCAATACTTTTTATTTAAATTGTTAGCTGGAGATTAAGAGACCATTTTATTTCCATAATTAGACCAGGAGTTTCTGGAGGACTAGGAAACTCTTTCTCCTTTCTCTTCCACGTGTTTCTCATGAAACAGTAAGGTTCATTTCTAGGAACTACCTTTGCGGACAGTTTACCATCCTGGATTCCCACATCTGACCTAGAAGGCTGTGAGCAACAGCAGAAAAGGCACAATATGAAGTCGGAAGCCCCGGGTTTTTCTAGGGCTTCTATAATAAGTGGGTAGGTCCAGGCACATTACTTCTCCCCTGAGCCTCTTAATGTAAAACCTGGGAATAAGGATACCTGTTCTCCCTCCCTCACAATGTTATGACAATAAAATATGATTTCACGTGCAAAAGTAACTTGTTTATGATGACGTTGTGTAGAGAAGCAGGGGTCACCATGTAAGCTCTTAGGATGGCTAGGAGAGAGGGAATAATTTTTCACAATTCCCAAACTTAAGAACACCACAGTAAGCAGTGTGGAGAGAAATGAATGATTCCAAAGCATCTCTCAGGCCCGTTTTAGATGATAGCTAATTCCACCAGAGGGTTTATTTTTGAAAGTAAAGTTCTAATTATTTTGAAAAGAGGCAGTCGGCAATGAGAAGACTTGTTTGTTTAGAATCATTTTAAGTTGTATACACAAACTGAAACAATTTTATTTGTGAATCTATAATAAATGGGTTTACAGTAATTCGGCAAACATTTGCCAGAAAATGCCTAAAGCCAGCTCTGTCGAATAAAAAGAAATAGGTAATAGGCTACCGTTCACAACACAGGAGCTGCAAGAAACATTTCAAGATTTTAAGCAGAACTGCATTGTGCCCACAGGAAGCCAAATGAAGCCAGAGGAAGGGCTTTACCGCTCATTGGAGGTTTGTAGTCGGGTCCCAGGTCTGGCAGTCGGCTTCCTTTCCCTGCAGACCCCGAGGCTGAAGAAGAAGAAATCATGTCAGTAACAACCTACTCCACTGGTGTAACAAGTCTACTTCACAGCTAGTGAGTGTTTTCTACAAAAAAAAAAAAAAAAAAAAAATAGTCTACTCTGTCCATAAGAAAAGGAAGTAGCACGTACACACGACGGGAAAAAATAGCCTATTTGTGCAAAACTAACGTAGAGCTTTCTATGCAATGAGGCATCTNAAAAAAAAAAAAAAAAAAAAATCAGTCTACTCTGTCCATAAGAAAAGGAAGTAGCACGTACACACGACGGGAAAAAATAGCCTATTTGTGCAAAACTAACGTAGAGCTTTCTATGCAATGAGGCATCTGAAAGGCTGACACTCCTGTTCCATGGCTGTATCCAGGGTGTAACAAGGCTGCCCCTTGCTGTTAAGGTTTCTCTAGCCCAAGAAGCAGTTGCTGAAAAACTGCTCAGAGCACTTAGGGCAAAAGCAGCTTCTGGTGGAAAAGGAACCAAGGGGACCGTTAAAGAAATGGGTTCTTCTGAGTGACTGGCTTGATCTGGCTGAGCAGGTGTCAGCAGTGTTTGGATTCTCCTCTCAAAATAGGAAGCTGCCTTTCTAAATATAAAGTTACCTTAAGTGGGAGCAGGAAGGCAAGCAGAGGTTCAGATTAGGCTCTCAGTTTCTGCTCAGTCAACCTAAATACCCAAAGATACAAAATCAAAGTCTCCCCTCCGGTTGCTCACAAAGACACTGTCTCCTACGCCATCATCATGGAACATAAGAAGTGAGTCTGCTGACCTTGAGCTTGGGACCACCTCACATGCTGGACTTCCCTGGTGGCTCACACAGTAAAGCATCTGCCTACAATGCAAGAGACCCGGGTTCAATCCCTGGGTCGAGAAGAGCTCCTGGAGAAGGAAATGGCAACCCGCTCCAGTATTTTTGCCTGGAAAATCCCATTGACGGAGGAACCTGGTAGGCTACAGTCCATGGGGTCGCAAAGAGTCAGACATGACGGAGCGACTTCACTCATATGCAGGCCTCAGAAGATACCTGGGGCTGGAAGGCAGCCTCAGACTTCTCTTGAAGAGGTCTGCAGGAACTGCAAGGTAAAGCTGATCCTTGGTTCATCCAGCTCAACAGATAGTGCTGGGAAACCAGCACTGCCAGGCACTAACCGTTGGACTTCTGGCCAGTTATTTAGCCACTATTCTGGGGTCTTGGTTTCCTCATTGTAAAGCAGTGACAATAATGGCACCTGCTTCACGAAAGGTTTGTGAGGATTAAATAGAAATTTAATCCCACAAAATATTTTGCATCCTGCCTGACACACCATAAATGTTTTATAAATATTAACTACTAAATAAATCTTTAGGGAAAAATCTCATCTTACACTCCGCAGAGAGCATGACGCTTCAGAAAATGCTTATAAATTAGTTATTTCTACAAATAAAGCTTGACTAGAAATGCATAAACAAGATGGGTTGCTGTAAAACATTACAGCTAATATCAAGTACCTCTATTAAATTATCAGACTTGGAGGAAATGGAAGAAATTAAAGTCTGAAGGTTTCCAGGCGTAGTTCATGTAACAGAATGAATCTAAAATTAAAGCAAAAACAAACCTACTTTCTATGTTTCCAGAAGCTCAGTGTCCCCAAAGGTAACAGAAGTTCCTGGGTATCTACGGGGCATATTCTAGAACTTTAAACTCACAGTCCTCAAACCTCTTTCGCTGTCCACACCGGTCACTTCCCTTCACGTCTATTGTCACACTCTTCCCAAATGACACACACCACGTGTCGCGAGTCCACTTGCTCTTTTCCCTATGATAAGCTGGCAGAGACGACACAGCCCATGCAAGGCTCTTCACAGTTAAGGGACTTCTTTGTCAGGCAGCCCATATTTAAGCCAAACTACTCAGAGGAATGTGTTATATAAATAATTACCAATGAACACTTTTGCCAATAAACCAATTGGTTTAACTCCTATATTTCTTAATGTTTTCCTTTTATATTTAACTTATGAGCAAGAAATCCACGGATTAGCCAAATACCAAAATAAATATGGGCAAAGAATTTTAAATGCCAAAGGGGTGGTGTAGCAGAGAACCGCAGCCTGGCTTATGGGGTGAAGTGGGGGAAGAAAATGAGCACACATATACTCTGTACACATTCAGTGTTGTTACTGTTCTAGTCGCATGCTTAAGGTACGGGTTCTACCATGATCAGGGTACTTTACACACACACGTTTGATCAGGGTACTTTACATGCACGCACACACGCACGCACAGGTTCTACCATGATCAGGGTACTTTACACACACACGTTTGATCAGGGTACTTTACATGCACGCACACACGCACGCACAGGTTCTACCATGATCAGGGTACTTTACACACACATGTTTGATCAGGGTACTTTACACGCACGCACACACACACACACACACACACACACACGGGCATGTTTGCAGTTTTCCCAACATACAACAAAAGACTCATTGAATGCAAATACATTTCCAAAGCCCTAAAACTTGAAACCTCAAACTCTGAATCTTCCTTGCCGTTAACCAAGATCCAAAGACTTTATATTTTTAAAAACTACTCTTAAAGAATAAAAGAAACCATCCAGTTTACTTTAACTGCTCCTGCTATAGAAAACAGATAACCAACGTTAGCCGACTTCCCGGAGATGAAAATCAAAGTATAGTTATCTCTCACCACAGCAACTGCAGTGAAGAGACTATGCTGACAGATAATTTCCAGAATGGTGACACTGAGGCCCATACTTTCTAAATTTTCATTGTACACTGTCTCTATCCTCTTATAAAATTAGCAAATATATTTAAGAGAAGAAATGGAAAAAGAGCCCTGAATTAAGCTTGCAACAAGAGAACGGAGAGCAGTAATTTTGTGAAAGATAATCATATAATTCAGTAGGGAACATCTGTATATTCTCTGCTGAGGAAGGAAAAAGGGGTATTCAATTGAATTTGATTAAACTTCATTTAGAGACATCAATAAAACTCTAGATGCTACAAATATGACAAATTGCTTGTTCTCATAATGGCCCAAATCCCTATCTGTATCACAGAATTTTAGTATCTTAGCACAAAGGATAATTTGACCCACATTTAAGGATTATCTCCTCACATCTGTAGAAGTCCAACCCAGTTTTTTTTCCTGCCAGTCTGTTTAGCTCCTAAGTAGATTCTCCAGCTTTTCAGATACCCCAAGTGCCACAAACATGGACTCAACTCTACTTTGGCCAATAAATACGTGATTTTAAACACACAGTACTGGTACTGATTTTCAGGAAAAAAAAAAACAAAAACAACAAAAAGCTAATAATAGGTCACAAAAGAAAGGAAAGGAAAGAGAGGCCAGCGACTCATTTACCTTGATCATTAGCCATTTTATCAGAGGAGTCCGCTAACAGGCCAAGCACAGGGGAAGAAAAAAACAAGAGCAAGGATCACAAGCTTTGAAGATGGGACAGGCAGAATTTTTAAAGGAAAAAAATTAAAACCCCGCAAACTTCCAAGCATCTTGAGTCTTCTTTTTCATGCTAACAGAAAATAAATCCATGTATGTTTTCCATATTTCCACAGACTCAGTCCCCGACTTACTTTTACTTCCTAAGCTCATCTGGTTCAATATTTTACTGTCACTTTCTTATCTAGAGTTTTCTTTAAAGGGCCCCTTTTGTCTCTCTCTACAAAGGTCAGTGAACAAGCCTTTCACATTAAGAGCCTGCATGTGTTGAAAGAGAATCATCCATCACAATAACACGCTACTGCTCTATCTGGGAACCAAGAGAATCCCATCTGATCTGACTGGTTTAGATCACTGCAGTTCACCTGCCTCGAGCAGCCTGGAGTCAAAGTTCCCCTGTCAATGATATGTTTAGGTCAGTAACCTAGGGAGCACTGATCTGGTGGTCAGGGGGCAGGATCATTTTCAGATAAATGCCCACACGGTGGCTCATAAGCACATCATCAGGATTTCCTATATCATACACAGTCTCTACATGCTAAAATGACATGTACACGCATAATCCCACTCAAGAGACACACAATGGAACACTCTGTCTGGGGGCCTTTACCTTTGGGTGTTCTGAACTGGACAGCTTCAGACATGGGCCCCATGCCCTTTGAGTTCCGGGCTTGGATTTTGAAGTAGTATGGGGTGTCAAGTGTTAATTCCTGTATCTGATGAGTCAGCCTGTTTCCCACAACAGGCTCGATAACCCAGTCGTGTATCTCTGCGTTCACATCCGTGCTGTAATATATGATGTAACCTATCCAACGGGATTAATGGAAAAAGAAACCTTATTCCTGCTTTCTTTTGCAATCAGTAAGTCAATAAAAGATACATGATACAGCACACACAAATAGAGGACTAGCCAGATTAAATTAGCAATAGTAACCAGTATTTTAAATGCTACACTGAATAGAGAAAACCACAATTTCAACAGTGCCAGACTATAAATTATTATCTGTATCAGTAGCTGAAGTAATAATACAAGTAGTTAAGATAAAAATATAGGGTTAACTACTCTCAAAAGCTAGGAAATTATATAAGGAAACCATCCTAATCATCATTCCAACATTCTGTACTTCAGCGGTCTACTTCAATTAAGTTAATGCAGTTTTGAAAAAACTTAATGGCCACTACCATCAGTAATGGCCTGACAGTGCTATCTGAACTGTCCCCAATGTGATTTCCCAGGAGAAAAACTCTGAGGAGATGGGCAGCCACCTTTGCTAGATTCTCCCAAACGTGGGGTAGGTGAAGTCACAGTGAAACATCACCTGATGCATCCACCAGAGGGCGCTCTACACCCACAGTTGAGGAAGGAAGACCTACACCCGCAAGCCTACACGTGCAAAAAGGCACTGACAGCATCATTACTGGTTTTTAAACACAAAATATAATGTAATCCATGTTAAGTCACACTTAACTCTTTTAAGGAGGAGGCAAATTCTAAAACCTAAATTAAAAATGACATAAAGACTGGGGATTTAAGGAAAGGGATTCCTAAGGAAAGCTGAATGCTCAGTTCAGTTCAGCCACTCAGTCGTGTAAAACCCTTTGTGACACCATGGACTGCAGCACGCCGGGCCTCCCCGTCCATCACCAACTCCCGGAGCTTACTCAAACTCATGTCCACAAAGTCAGTGATGCCATCCAACCATCTCATCCTCTGTCGTCCGCTTCTCCTCCTGCCTTCAATCTTTCCCAGCATCAGGGTCTTTTCAAATGAGTTAGCTCTTCCCATCAGGTGGCCAAGGTATTGGAGTTTCATCTTTAGCATCAGTCCCTCTAATGAACACTCAGGACTGATCTCCTTTAGGATGGACTGGTTGGATCTCCTTGCAGTCCAAGGGACTCTCAGGAGTCTTCTCCAACACCACAGTTCAAAAGCATCAATTCTTCAGTGCTCAGCTTTCTTTATAGTCCAACTCTCACATCCATACATGACCACTGGAAAAACCATAGCTTTGACTAGATGGACCTTTGTTGGCAAAGTAATGCCTCTGCTTTTTAATATGTTCTCTAGGGTGGTCATAACTTTTCTTCCAAGGAGTAAGCGTCTTTTAATTTCATGGCTGCAGTCACCATCTTCAGTGATTCTGGAGCCCCCACAAAATAAAGTCTGACACTGTTTCCTCTGTTTCCCCATCTATTTGCCATGAAGTGAAGGGACCGGATGCCATGATCTTAGTTTTCTGAATGTTGAGTTTTAAGCCAACTTTTTCACTCTCCTCTTTCATTTTCATCAAGAGGCTCTTTAGTTCTTCTTTGCTGTCTGCCACAAGGGTAGTGTCATCTGCATATCTGAGGTTACTGATATTTCTCCCTGCAATGATTCCAGCTTGTGCTTCATCCAGCCCAACATTTCTCATGAGGTACTCTGCATATAAGTTAAATAAGTAGGGTGACAATATACAGCCTTGACGTACTCCTTTCCTAATTTGGAACCAGTCTGTTGTTCCATGTCTAGTTCTAACTGTTGCTTCCTGACCTGCATACAGATTTCTCAAGAGGCAGGTCAGGTGGTCTGGTATCCCCATCACTTGAAGAATTTTCTACAGTTTGTTGTGATCCAAACAGTCAAGGGCTTTGGCATAGTCAATAAAGCAGATGTTTTTCTGGAACTCTCTTGCTTTTTCCATGATCCAACAGATGTTGGCAATTTGATCTCTGGTTCCTCTGCCTTTTCTAAATCCAGCTTGAATATCTGGAAGTTCACGGTTCACGTGCTGTTGAAGCCTGGCTTGGAGAATTTTGAGCATTACACTTTACTAGTATGTGAGATGAGCGCAATTGTGCAGTAGTTTGAACATTCTTTGGCATTACCTTTCTTTGAGATTGGAATGAAAACTGACCTTTTCCAGTCCTGTGGCCACTGCTGAGTTTTCCAAATTTGCTGGCATACTGTTGCAGCACTTTCACAGAATCGTCTTTTAGGATCTGAAATAGCTCAACTGGAATTCCATCACCTCCACTAGCTTTGTTCATAGTGATGCTTCCTAAGGCCCACTTGACTTCGCATTCCAGGACATTCCAGGATGTCTGGCTCTAGGTGAGTGATCATGCCATCTTGATTATCTGGGTTGTGAAGATCATTTTTGTATAATTCTTCTCTGCATTCTTGCCACCTCTTCTTAATATCTTCTGCTTCTGTTAGGTCCATATCATTTCTGTCCTTTATCGTGTCCATCTTTGCATGAAATGTTCTCTTGGTATCTCTAATTTTCTCTAGTCTTTGCCATTCTGTTGTTTTCCTCTATTTCTTTGCACTGATCACTGAGGAAGGCTTTCTTATCTCTCCTTGCTATTCTTTGGAATTCTGCATTCAGATGGCATATCTTTCCTTTTCTCCTTTGCTTTTCACTTCTCTTCTTTTCACAGCTATTTGTAAGGCCTCAGACAACCATAGCGCCTTTTTGCATTTCTTTTTCTTGGGGATGGTCTTGATCCCTGACTTCTGTAAAATGTCATGAACCTGTCCATAGCTCTTCAGGCACTCTGTCTATCAGATCCAGTCCCTTAAATCTATTTCTCACTTCCACTGTATAATTGTAATGGATTTGATTTAGGTCATACCTGAATGGTCTAGTGGTTTTCTCTTATACACATCTAGATGTGTATAAGAGACAGAATTAGGGCTTTCCATAAAACCATCAATTAACAGCAGTACTGAGCTGCTGGGTGGGGCAAGCGGTAGAGCAGGCGCTGCAAATCGAATGCAGGGGATCTGGGCTTTGGGAGGCAGTTCTCTCCTGCATTCCACAGAGACAAAGTCTCATGTAACTGCAAAGGACCTCTACCTTGAGTTGGCCAAAGGCCGTCTTCTAAACTAGNTATTTCTCACTTCCACTGTATAATCATAAGGGATTTGATTTAGGTCATACCTGAATGGTCTAGTGGTTTTCCCTACTTTCTTCAATTTAAGTCTGAATTTGGCAATAAGGAGTTCATGATCTGAGCCACAGTCAGCTCCCTGTCTTGTTTTTGCTGACTGTATAGAGCTTCTCCATCTTTGGCTGCAAAGAATATAATCAACTTGATTTCAGTATTGACCATCTGGTGATGTCCCTGTGTAGAGTCTTCTCTTGTGTTGTTGGAAGAGAGTGTTTGTTGTGACACTGTTAGCCTTTGCCCTGCTTCATTCTGTACTCCAAGGCCTGTTACTCCAGGTATTTCTTGACTTACAACTTCTGCATTCCAGTCCCCTATAATGAAAAAGACATCTTTTTGGGGTGTTAGTTCTAGAAGGTCTTGTAGATCTTCATAGAACTGTTCAACTGCAGCTTCTTCAGCATACTGGTCAGGGCATAGACTTGGATTACTGTGATACTGAGTGGTTTGGCTTGGAGACGAACAGAGATCATTCTGTCATTTTTGAGACTGCATCTAAGTACTGCATTTCAGACTCTTGTTGACTAAATTAGTTCTAGAAGGTCTTGTAGATCTTCATAGAACTGTTCAACTGCAGCTTCTTCAGCATACTGGTCAGGGCATAGACTTGGATTACTGTGATACTGAGTGGTTTGGCTTGGAGACGAACAGAGATCATTCTGTCATTTTTGAGACTGCATCTAAGTACTGCATTTCAGACTCTTGTTGACTAAGATGGCTACTCCATTTCTTCTAAGTGATTCTTGCCCACAGTAGTAGATATAATGGTCATCTGAGTTAAATTCACCCATTCCAGTCCATTTTACTTTGCTGATTCCTAAAATGTTGATGTTCACTCTTGCCATCTCCTGTTTGACCACTTCCAATTTGCCTTGATTCACGGACCTAACATTTCAGGTTCCAATGCAATATTGCTCTTTACAGCATCAGACTTTACTTCCATCACCAGTCACATCCACAGCTGTAAAGAAATAGAGGAAAACAATAGAATGAAAAAGACTAGAGATCTCTTCAAGAAAATTAGAGATATCAAGGTAACATTTCATGCAAAGATGGGCACAATAGAAGGCAGAAATGGTATGGACTTAACAGAAGCAGATGATGTTAAGAAGAGGTGGTAAGAATACACAGAAGAACTGTACAAAAAAGATGATCTTCATGACCCAGATAATCACAATGGTGAGATCACTCACCTAGAGCCAGACATTCTGAAATGTGAAGTTGAGTGGGACTTAGGAAGCATCACTATGAACAAAGCTAGTGGAGGTGATGGAATTCCAGTTGAGCTATTTTGAATCATCAAAGATGATACTGTGAAAGTGCTGCACTCAATATGCCAGCAAATTTGGAAAACTCAGCAGTGGCCACAGGACTGGAAAAGGTCAGTTTTCATTCTAATCCCAAAAAAAGGCAGTGTCAAAGAATGTTCAGACTACCACACGATTGCACTCATCTCACATGCTAGCGAAGTAATGCTCAAAATTCTCCAAACCAAGCTTCAACAATACGTGAACCATGAACTTCCACATGTTCAAGCTGGATTTAGAAAAGGCAGAAGAATCAGATCAAATTGCCAACATCTGTTGGATCATCGAAAAAGCAAGAGAGTTCCAGAAAAACATCTATTTCTGCTTTATTGACTATGCCAAAGCTTTTGACTGTGTGGATCACAACAAACTGTGGAAAATTCTTCAAGTGTGAGAATACCAGACCACCTGACCTGTCTCCTGAGAAATCTCTATGCAAGTCAGAAAACAACAGTTAGAACTGGACATAGAACAAAAGACTGGCTCGAAATCGGGAAAGGAGTATGTCGAGGCTATATATTGTCACCCTGCTTATTTAACTTATATGCAGAGTACATCATGAGAGATGCTGGGCTGGATGAAGCACAAGCTGGAATCAACATGCTGGGAGAAATATCAATAACCTCAGATATGCAGATGACACCACCCTTATGGCAGAAAGTGAAGAAGAACTAAAGAGCCTCTTGATGAAAGTGAAAGAGGAGAGTGAAAAAGTTGGCTTAAAGCTCAACATTCAGAAAACTAAGATCATGCCATCTGGTCCCATCACTTCATGTAAATAGATGGGGAAGCAATGGAAACAGTGAGAGACTTTATTTTGGGGGCTCAAAAATCACTGCAGATGGTGACTGCAGCCATGAAATTAAAAGATGCTTGCTCCTTGGAAGAAAAGTTACGACCAACCAAGAAAGCATATTAAAAGGCAGAGACATTACTTTGTCAACAAAGGTCTGTCTAGTCAAAGCTATGGTTTTTCCAGTAGTCATGTATGGATGTGAGAGTCGGACTATAAAGAAAGCTGAGTGCTGAAGAATTGATGCTTTTGAACTGTGGTGCTGGAGAAGACTCTTGAGAGTCCCTTGGACTGCAAGGAGATCTAACCAGTCCATCCTAAAGGAAATCAGTCTTGAATATTCATCGGAAGGACTGATGCTGATGCTGAAACTCCAATACTTTGGCCACCTGATGCAAAGAACTGACTCATTGGAAAAGACCTTGATGCTGGGAAAGATTGAAGGCAGGAAGAGAAGAGGATGACAGAGGATGAGAAGGTTGGATGGCATCACCGACTCAATGGACATGAGTTTGGGTAAACTCCAGGAGTTGGTGATGGACTGAAGGCCTGGTGTGCTGCAGTCCATGGGGTCACAAAGAGTCGGACACGACTGAGCAACTGAACTGAACTGAATAACTGTTTACTGGCCGCTAGATTTGTGGGGCTGCAAAGAGAAGACTCTTGAGAGTCCCTTGGACTGCAAGGAGATCCAACCAGTCCATTCTGAAGGAGATCAGCCCTGGGATTTCTTTGGAAGGAATGATGCTAAAGCTGAAACTCCAGTACTTTGGCCACCTCATGTGAAGAGTTGACTCAATGGAAAAGACTCTGATCCTGGGGGCAGGAGGAGAAGGGTACGACAGAGGATGAGATGGCTGGATGGCATCACTGACTCAATGGACGTGAGTCTGAGTGAACTCCGGGAGTTGGTGATGGACAGGGAAGCCTGGCGTGCTGCGATTCATGGGGTCGCAAGGAGTCGGACACGACTGAGCGACTGAACTGAACTGACTGAAACAGTCAGATATGACTGAGCAACTAAACAACAAAATAAGTTTGTAAATATACATTTTCAAGTGTCTCAATTTTGTTCCTTCATTTAAAGAATGTTATCTAGGCATTAAAGAATGTTTGGCAGGCAGTAAAGTAACTTGCAGATCAATTTGTTTCTTTCACGGCTGGTCTTTAAACTTATTCAGTTATGTCTGTAATTACCTTTATTCTAGAACTACTTTATCCCCATTACTCAAGTGTGACTCTTCTGTGGTCTCCACTCTAATGCCCTCAATGTTTTCTCTGCCCTAGTTGGGTAAAACTTGTAGCTTTCCCAGTCTTGTGAAAGCAGTAGAGATTATTTACACTATAACTTTGCAACAGTTATTGGCCCAACATTTTGCAGTTTCTCTCTGTGCACCTATGATAGACTTCAATTGATGTCTATGCCTTTTTCTGAAGTCCTTTTTCTGCAAAGCTCCTTCCTCTCAAGTACTCTTCCCCACCTATTCCAACGGTCTCAGTCCAGTCAAACACTGACCTCCGTCTTCTCAAAGAATCTGCTGTGCTCTGCTTAGGTTCTTCCTACCTGCTCTGTGTTCTGGAAAGTGTCTGTAGGCAGAAAACTAGTGATTGGGGGGCTTACCTCATTTGCTGTGTTCCTGCCTTTATCACAGGTCTGCACCACCTCTTGTCCAATGTCTGGAAGCAAAGCAGCCGCTTCATATATTTCGTCCTGACTTCTAGAGCTTTGTAGTGGGAGATCAATTCCAGAATCAGTCACTCCGTTGTAGCCAGAGTAGAACAATGCTGCCAAGCTTTATAAGCTTGCAAGTGAAAACTAAACTAGAATGAATGGTTCTATGATGGAATAGAGTACAGGGGAAGAGATTCAGGGGTAACTATTTAACTTTATATAACTTTGCCAGAAGTGCTTCATATTTAGAAACATTTCCTTCTCAATTTCAAAATAAAATTCAATAGAAATATTTATTTTTGAGAATTAGAAAAAGTCTTAAATTTAGATACTGTACTTCCTCCACAAAATAAAGATTAATCCGGCAGTTTCATAGGCGGCACAAGTGGTAAAGAGCCCACCTCGATGCAGGAGACGTAAGAGGCGTAGGTTTGATCCCTGGGTTGGGAGAGTCTCCTGGACGAGGGTGTGGCTACTCACTCCAGTATTCTTGCCTGGAGAAGCCCATGGATAGAGGGTCCAAAGCTATAGTCCATAGGGTCGCAAGGAGTCAGACATGACTGAAGCGACTGATCACGACACTAATATTGCAGTAGTGTTCATTGGGATCAATGATGATGATGTAGCAATAGCTGCTGCTTCATTATTTGGGTGAGGCAGCTGATGGTGATGAAAACATTTATTTAAGCACCTGCAATGAACCAGGCGGGATTCCCAAGTGGCTCCTTGGTTAAGAATCATCTGCCAATGCAGGAGATGCGGGTTTGATCCTCGGGTCAGGAAAATCGCCTGGAGGAGGAAATGGCAACCCACTCCAGTATCCTTGCCTGGACAATCCCCTGGACAGAGAAGCATGGAGGGCTATAGTCCATGGGGGTCACAAAGAGTTGGACACGGCTGAGCATGTATGCATGCATCCAGTGAACCAAGGACTGTGTTAGACTCTTTATATTGATCTTTCTTCTTGCATAGCAGTTCTGCAAGTTAGAAATCACAATCCCCAGAAACTCAAGGGGTGAAGTTAGTTCCTCAAGCTTACAGAAGGGAATATTCAGTGCTTAAAATACTCAGCAGTAATTTAGTGGCTCGAGCTGGGACACAATCTCAGATCCCTACCAACAACAGTGCCTCCACCATTATTATGCTGCTCCTGATTCTATCTTCACCTGAGCTTTCCCATCTGGCAAATTAAAGTGAAAAACAGTTAACGCCCTCCCCAGAGAGGCTGTGTTATTATATAGATGTTTTACATTATTTTGCTTTGAATAACAGCATATGTAAATGTGTTCCTGGAGGTTTAAATTACCCTTATTTTTTAAAACTTGGCCTCTCTCACTGGGGTGAATAGCTGAAAATTATGGGGAAGAAAAGGCAGGCTGGAGAGAATGTTAGTCAGCTTGAAATTGCCTCTCCTGCCTCCATACCCAGCACACATTTCTCTTTACATAGAACCTGCCATGGCAGAGTAAAGATGAGTAAGTTTTCTATCACAGAGTCCTAGCTGGGTCTGATATCCAGTGTTTAGGGTGGGTTAATCCAGATATTAATGATTGACTCTGCTTCAGGTTGATGTGTCTGGGCAGATGTTGTTGCTGAGCAGAATACACGTCTCCTATGGCACCTGGAAGACTCTATCACACGTGGGCCCCAGAGAAGTCACAAAGAGACCCGAGCAAACACGGGCACTTCCTGCCTCTAAACATGTACCTGTTGTTGATGGGTTGGCATGTCCCCTCGACTTCAGCTCTCCCATGGGCCTGGAATTGTTGAGTCCTCCCTATCTTAAACTGCCTTTTCTGGCATTTGAATCATCACTTCGATGATGTGATAATATCTGCAAGTTGGGAAAATAAAAGTGGCATTTGTTTAGCCATAATTAATGAAATATTTATGTTGCATGAGACTATGTGATAAAACCTTAGGCTTAGAGTCCTTTTGCTTCTGATTACATTTGGGATTTTTTTTTCTATGACCAGACATTCTGACGCCAGCCCTTTTACACTGAGCAGATGTCATGTAGTAAAAATGGGTGCCAGATGCTGTGAGCCGCAGAAGGGCGATTTGTTTAAGAGCTGGCTCTGACTTTTTTGCATTCAATTACTCTGCAGAATGAACCTTACACAAGCATTTAGGTAACTCAGCTAACTTCAGACACGTATTTTAATAATAGATTTCATCTCTGAATGCATTCTAAGCAACACACCATATAAATGGTGTTTAAGGAATTAATTGATTTCTGCATAATACCTTTTTTTTTTTTTATTTGAAAAGATAGCTGCAAAGCTCTTGGCAGGGACCCAGAAATGTAATTAACGTGGCGGGCCAAATTTTCAGTTGCCCTTAGGTGCTGCCGCTTCATGCTCAAGGCAGGTGCAGGGAAGGGAGGGTGGGGAGAAAGAGAACGGGGGTGGCAGGGAGGAGGGAGAGGCGGCTCTGGGTCATGAAGCAGGAGAAGAAGCGAGGAGTTCAAGTGAGTTCTGTTCCCATTTCAGGTCCCACGCACGTCCCCATCAGAGCGCAGGGGACAGGGTCTGTCTCTTCCACCTCTTCCTCCACCGCCTCCTCTGCAGATGAGGAATTCCATCCCCAGCCTTCCTCACGGTCAAAGGTAACAACACTTGGCAAACCAACGGGGGCCTTGGCTTGTGGGGGCCGTTTTACCATCCAGATTTCAGACCCAATGTGGGCTCCAGCTGCAGCAGTTTCATTAGGAAGATCATGTTTCATTGCATCTGACAGCAACCACTCTTTTTCACCTGGAACACCCTAAGGATTATCTTTATATATATAACTTTTAGAAGCTTGCCTTTCTCAGAAATGTCAAAATGGGAAGGCGGAAAAAAACAGACATATTTACTTGAAACCATTTGGTGACTGCAGCTCTTAAAGTGGGTTTAATATGTGATCCAACAAGCAAACCATCGAAAAAAATTACAGCAAGCAGATGCATATTTCCCTGGGGGAAGCACAGCTTCATTTAAGAAGCACTAGAGGCAGATTGCATGGAAAATGTTATGTTTATTCTAATCAGAAATGCGAAATGAACCATGCAGTTGCATCTAGACTCCGAGGATCCCCACTGACTAGCTGAGTGCCGGCAGGGGGACAGCCGTTCTTCTCTTTGCTTAATGAACATTAGTTTACGGAGCACCCTTTAAACAACTCCTGTACCCATGGATTTAAAAACACAAACGTTGTTGTATGTCTTTAAATGTGTCTATATGTTACATATGTGGAGACATGCATCCCATGACCAAATCCCACCATTGTTTCCTTTGTCTGCTAGGGCTGGAAGGGCTGAATGGCTGGACTGCATGTGCTTCCTGGGCGGACAGAGTGTTTGCTTTTTGGAGCAGTGAGGATCTGAGGAGAAAGAGAGAGAACCGAATTTATTTACTTAAACTCAACTTTTCCATATCTGGCACTAGGAGCTTTGGCATCATCTCAAGTCACTCAGGGGTTCCAGCTCCCCAAGGCCCAGCTTGGAGCAAGTCAGGAGGGAACTGGGGCATGTGTGTGTGTGTGTGTGTCTGAGAGAGAGAGAGAAGAGAGGGAGGGAGAGGGGGAGGAGGGGGGAGAGAATGAGAGTAAGACAATACTGAGAGACTTCTAATTTCTGACTGTGGGGGTGTCTGATTAGTTTGGCACTCTACACAAATGAATTCTGTGTGTTGATTTCTAGGGTTTCCCTACAGGCCCTCTCACCCCCTTGAGTGACCCTGAGTTAATTCTGTATTCAAATGAGGCAGAGACCCCAGATTCAACCATCTTGACACTCATAGGGACCAAAAGAATGGAGTGGCCCAAAGCTCTCAAAATAGCAAGACCATGATAACCTAAGGCAAGCCTTCCAAGTAGCTCTGTGTCTTCCTGGTCACCCAGAACAGAGCCGATCATCAGAGAAGCCTGCGGTATGGTATAGCTGGGCTTCCCAGGTAGCACCTTCATGAAGAATCCACCTGCCAATGCAGGAGACAAGGGTTTGGTCCCTGGGTCCGGAAGGTCCCCTGGAATGGGAATTGGCAATCCACTCTCAGTATTTTTGCCTAAGAAATTCCGTGAACAGAGGAGCCTAGCGGGCTATAGTCCATGGGGCCACGAAGAGTCACATGACTGAGAAGGCATGCGTGTGGTAAAGCTCGCTGCTGCTTCTGGCTTCTGACACGGCCCATTCTTCAGGAAGGGAAGCTGCCAAAAGGCTCCTCTACCACTTCTCAGCGCTCACACTGAAGAAGGGAAGCAGTGTTTTCCCCTCTGGTTTTTAAGCCTCTCTTGCCCCATACAGATATGTCCCCAACCACGTGACATAGAGCCCATGTCAGCTCAAGTGAACCTTTACGCAGGAAACTGGCGTCTGTGTTAGTTGCTCAGTCGTGTCTGACGCTTTGTGATTCATGGACTATAGTCTGCCAGGCTCCTCTGTTCATGGAATTCTTCAGGCAAGAATACTGAGTGGGTTGCCATGCCCTTCTCCAGGACAGGAAACTGAAGACAAAATAAATACCCTCACCTCTTTGCTCTGCACCCCTCCCCTCAAATTAATGCCTGGATCTGACAGATGGGAACAGGGAGCTTGTCTTCAGCCCTGCCAGATTTCTCTCTTTCTCTGTCCTTTATCTTTATCTTCCTTAGCCTCTTTCCTTTCCTCTCTGTTTTGTCACCACTATCACTGAGGATGTAAGAAGTGTGCCTGGTGCTTCGTAAGGTTATATGAGTGCTTGTTGATATATCATCCTTTTTGTTTATGTCATCATCTTAATAAAAGGCAATACAAGACTTTCTTTACCCATCTAGGTTCTGCTTTGCTAACTCTTGATAAAGGAGTTGGGCTTTGGCAACTTCACTGCTGTAAAGCACTGAGATGGTATGAGGCTGTCAAGGCATCCTCGCTGAAATTGTTTGAATGGTCTTAATTTAGGGTGGAAGTCTAATATTTCTATAAAACAGAGGTGCGTGATGTACCTGCACTGTAGGGGCATGGGAAAGACAGAATAAACTAGATGGAAATATGGATACTTGGATTCAGGTTACCTAGGCTTGGCTACTGATGCTTTCAATTCCTGATTGTGTCATCTTGGGTAAGTTATTTAACTTATCTGAGTTCTGATTTCCTTGTCTATTAAAAAACAACAAAATTTGAAGAATAAATAAGATGATATTTGTGAAGTAATCAGTACAGTGTCTGGTACATAGCACTCAGTACTTGCTGGCATTTATTATGTAGATTAGTATAATGAGAGCTCAAGAGATATTTCTTAAATAAGGGACTGACTCTCCACAGAGATTGAGTTAGCCAGTCTCTGGACAACTACCAGTGATTTCCACCATGCCCGTCTCCACCCCAGCCATCTAAGAAAGGTCCCAGCCACTTAAAGTAGGGGTTTCCTCATCCAAATGCCCTAGAACCTTTGCAGTGGTTGACAATCTAGAAGTTGTCCTAGACTTTTCATGAAGACCTGAATCAAGCTTTGTAAATGCCTCAATTCTGGGTGTTCTGTATTCCACTAGCCCAGGCACACAAAGAACCCAGTGGTATTAATGATGTATTTGCACAAAGTGAAGTAGAGAAGAGAACATTTCTATCATTGCAGAAAGCTCTGTTGGACATCTTTGTTCTAGAAGTCAAGCAGTGGTTTGGTTGGAGAAGATAGAGGCTGTGACAGTATTTTGTAAGTTTCAACTCCATTTTTCTTAGACATATGTTTCTTCTTGGTTTTTGTAGGAGAGGAAGGCACTTAGAAGAAGAAGGAAACTGGAAAAAGCAACAAAGCAATTGGTTAAGCAAGAAGAATTGAAAAGACTTCATAAAGCTCAGGTCAGAAAACAAACGAGTGAGTGGGTCTGGGTTGCTGGGGATCTGGGTCTGGAAGCCCTTTGGAAATCTCTATTGAACTGGGGAAGCTGAGCTAGGGAAAGATCAGTCTCTCTTCTCTAAGCACCAGGCTTGTGGCTATTCTGAAGGCTATGGTTCAATCCCTGGTGGGACTCTGGGGCCAGAGAGCCCAGGTGTTGAGTTGGCCCACTCCCAGCTGCCTTTCCATCTGCAGGCGTGTGTCCTGCAAAGTGAGCTGGAATGGCAGCCAACACATTGCCTTGGAATCCATCCCAGGCCCTGACTGCCACACAGCAGTGGCCTTCGTTTTGTCCTCTGTGAGGATATAACCTTCTCTCGAATTTCTGAGAGTGTCTTTGCTGAACTGACAGCTCTTGGGACTGTCTCTGTTCCCACGTTAGTTGCACACATAAGCATCTACCATTCAGCCATAGACTTCCTGGCCTAATTGTTTACTACAAACATTTTTCCTCATGTGGATCTACCGACCTGCGAAATGAAGCAGAAAGTCAAGGCACTCCCCCTCTCCCCGAGGACCCCAAACCTAGCCTTGAAGAGCAGTTGAGTTTTTGGACAAAGGAACCTAAAATGACCACTTGTGTTAGTGCATTGTACCCTCACATCCCCTTTTCCAGTAACTCACTTTATCCAGTTGTTTAGTCCAATAAGTTGTTTCTGACAAGAAGGAAGTCACTAAATCTAACCTTCTTTACTCTTAGTGGCTGACTCGGGAGCCACCCTCTTCACCTAGTAGTCGGGAGAAATTAAATTCCCTCTGTCCACCCTCACCTTCTGAAACAGGCTTTCTTGAAACATTTCAACTTTTCCTTCTGAGAACAAGTTATCTTTATGAAATGGATTGGCAAACTCAATAATTTCTTCTTCTTATATTGGGTTGACTGAAAGGTTCATTCAAGTTTTTCCATGAGATGTTATGGAAAAACCCCAACAGGTTTTTTGCCAACCTGATCTTTCTACTCCAGACAGTGAAAGTGAAAGTGAAGTCTCTCAGTCGTGTCTGACTCTTTGCGACCCCATGGACTGTAGGCTTCTCAGTCCATGGGATTTTCCAGGCAAGAGTCCTAACAGGAGAATCACAGTTGCCTTTTGAGTCCTAATCTGCTGGCATCCATACCTGCCCTGTATACTCTTTGAGATTTTCTTTCTTAGTTTCTAAAGAATGATGACTCTATCAGTCAGCTTGAGTTGCCATGATGACATACCACAGACTGGGTGGCTTAAACCCAGAAACTTATTCTTTCACAGCTCTGGAGACTGGATGTCCAAGATCAAGGTGTCTCCAGTGTTGGTTTCCAGTGAGGACTCTCCTCCTGGCTTGCAGACAGCTGCCTTCTTGCTGTGTCTTCACATGGCCTTCTCGTGTGTGTGCATTCAGAGCAAGAGAAAGAAAGAATTCTGATATCTTTTCCTCTGCATGTAAGGACACCAGTCCTGTTGGATTAGGGCCCACTGCTATGACTCATTTAACCTCACCTACCTTCGTAAGGGCCAAACAGTCACTTTAGGGGTTCGGACATCAATAGATGAATTTAGTGTGGGGTGGAGACTGCTCAGTCCATAACAATTACATAGGCATAATTGCAAAGCAATCAGTCATAAAGTCATTTAAATGTTTCCCTTCCTTTAGCAATGCTACACTCTACCAGCGAGAGACAGATCTATAAAGATATCATCATTTTTTAAAAAGAGACAGGAAGAAAATTACAAGTAGTTTTAGTTAGAATTCCCGTCTATTTCAGATTTTATGTTTGGGATTTAAACACTCTCAGCTAAGACAAGAAGCCAGGTGGCTGCTGAGTCCCTGCCCTGACCCTTGCTCAGGCCTCTTCACAGATTGGAGGTGCCTCAGCAATTGTAATTTGACTCCAGGGGAGACTTAGAACAAGGCAGAGTTAAGGAGGAAGAAGAGTGAGACAGAGCTAGGAGAAAGTAGGGAAGGAAGAACACACAGGTTATACCTGCCCAAACAGCTACCACTTCTTGGAAGGGGCCTGGTGCAAAGTCTGTTCTGCCAAGAGATGTGCCTTGTGGCAGCATGTGATTAAAAGCAGAAAAAACTGATGGGGATGAACAACATGTATGTAGGAAAGGGATTTTCTCCCCTTAATTTTCCTTCCTAATACACACGAGAGAGAAATAGCTAGTGGGGAAACTAAACATGTAAACACAAAGCCCATCATGACCCCAAGCCTTGATAGGTACCTACAGTAGTCTAAGGAGGATATGCCTTAATGAAATAAACACCTCTGTCTGGTCTTATTAAACTGCTAGTAACAAGCCACTGTATACTTCCACAGACAGTAAAAAGCCCCATGGTGCAATGAAATAATGGGTTGCCAATTTGTAGCTCAGGACAGGGGCAGGGCAGACTGAGAGAGGAACACCCGGCCCCAGGAGATGGCTCCCATCTCCTGTTCCAGTGTCTTGGGAAAATGGATTGTGAGCACGCTCTGTGTTTGTCCCCAGAGATCCTGTCTAACTGAGAATACGGCCAGTAGCTCCAGCAGCTGTGCCATGACCACGGTCAGAGGCCGAGGCTCCGAGGAGTCCAAGAGCCATGGGGGCTGCCCACCCAAGCCGGCAGCCTCTGCCTGACAGCATGTCTGTGCTATTGGCCTGGTCAAAAGGGACTGTCTCCTTGGGGGCAGACTGAGCTTACACACAGACTCCTTGCTTTATGTTTTCATATTAAAGAAGGGAAATATGAAATTCCAGTTGTTTGGGGAATTCAGAGAATCTTACCCAGTTAACTGAAGAGCTGGCAACCCAAGAGAAAGGGCTTCTTCCTCTTGGAAAGTAGGTGGCAGAACTGGCCCCCTTGTATGACTCTGCGTGTTGCAAGCACCTGCATGACACACAATCCTGGTATTGCAGGCCATCCAGAGGCAGTTGCAGGAGGTGGAGGAGTGGCAGAGGGCTTCCGAGATCCAGGGCGTGAGATTGGAGAAGGCGCTGAGAGGAGAAGCAGGTAGGCATCACTGTGGGCAGATCCGGTGCAGTGGGCTCAGGCCTGTGACTATGGCCTGAGAATAGCGTTGGTCTAACCATCCAGGCAAAGCAGTGAGGCCTTGCCACTCGCTGCTGAACCATCAACACTGACCTGGGTGCTCAATCTGCAGCTGCTTCCCATCTGCAAAATCAAACTGGTCATCCAGTTTGAAATTCCCAGGGCATTGGTTGGTCTGTGGGCCTTGGGTTTCTGGTCTGTCCAATCTCTCTGCTGCTATGTTCTTGCAATTCAGAGGTTAAGATAAATTCAGGAGAAATAGCTGAATGTTTCAAGCAATGTTGGTAGAGATTCAAAGCTGGACTTGGAGTCAAAGTCCTGATTTCTCCCTTTACCACCTGTTTCTCCCTTCATCAGCTGTAAGGCCTTGGATCACTTATGTTCTAAACCTTTATGAACTTTTGTTTTCTGCTATAAAATGTGGATAATAGTGGTTTTCTATCTTATAGAGCTAAGATAAAGATTAAAGAAGAAATTATCTTTATATATATATATATGTATAGTACTGTGTTAGTCACTCAGTTATGTTCAGCTCTTTGCAACCCCGTGGACTGTAGCCCACCAAGCTCCTCTGTCCATGGAATTCTCCAGGCAAGAATACTAGAGTGGGTTGCCATTCCCTTCTCCAGGGGATCTTCCCCAGTCAGCACACGTCTGGCACAAGGGAAAGCAATAAATGATATCTATTCTACCGATAGCTTCAGATTCTTAGATGCAGACAGAATTCATCTGGTGAAGGCTTGTCTTACCTTAGACACGGAGACAATGTTTCTATAATGATAAACACTTTCTCGGACTTTGAGAAGTGTGTGGTCCATTTAGTGACATAGACACTTAAATAAACAAACCATAGTAGGGGAGGATGAGGGTTGTGATGGGAATAGGCATTAGGGCAGAATGAGGACAGAATCACGGGGCTCCTAACTGATCTCAGTGGAGGTGGGGCAGGGAGGGGAGGTCAGTCAGGCTAATCACCTGGAAGGGATGATCTGTTAAGACAAGAACCAGAAGAGGAACAGGAGGTAACAAGGGAGGCGAGGAGACTGTTCTGGCAGAGGGAACAGCACCTGCAAAGGCCAAACGTGAAATGCCTTAATGAACGAGGAGCCAGCAGAGGGTTTTGGGCGAGGGATAAAACGAAGAAATCTATGTGTTTTTGGAAACCATCCAGCAGTGTGTGGCTAATCAATTGGAGTTAGTGGTGGGCATTGTCTCTTTTTTATTTAGTTGAATTTTATTACAATGTTTTGTTTGTTTCAGGTATACAACAAAGTGATTCAGTTACACACACACACACACACATATATGTATGAAAGTGTTTGTCGCTCAATCATGTCCGACTTTTTGTGACCCCATGGACTGTAGCCCACCAGACCCCTCCGTCCATGGGATTCTCCGGGCAAGAGTACTGGAGTGGGTTGCCATTCCCTTCTCCAGGGGATCTTCCTGACCCAGGGATCGAACCCATGTCTCTCGTGTCTTCTGCATTGGAAGATGGCTGTTTACCATCTGACCCACCAGAGAAACCCCATTTGTATGTGTACACACGTCCATATACTTGGAGGCATTGTCTCTTTAACTTTCTGATGTGATACCTTTAGCCTTCTGTAGCTTGGATATAAAGCATGAAAAAGCAGACACACAAAAACATGTATTTCTGTGTGCAGAAAGGTTAGGACTTCAATTATCTTAAAAAGCAGATACAGACTTAGATTTTGTGAGACCTGAAGCTAGGCACTACTCCCAGGGCCTTACAAAGGCCCATCCACTAGAGAGGTCCTATGATTTCAACTTCAATAGCTGCGTGGTTAGTGTTTCTCTGGAGATGTCAGGGTCTGACTTACTTTACCCCTCTGTGCCTCAGTCTCTGTGTTTACAAAGTGGGAGTGCCAGTTGTACCTGTGCCTCAGATTTATGTTGAAGACCAGACAAAAGAATGTATATGGAAGCCCTGAGACAGTGCCTGGCATAGGAGAGATGGTTAGTAAATATTTGTTCCTTTTCTTACAATACTCTGTGCGTTTCCTTACAATGAGAACCCAAACCCACCCATTGGAAGCAGGGTTTTTGACAAAAATGATAACTGTTTGTCACTACTTGGAGTGAGGGTCACAGCCTGCCTCTACAGCTGTTGTCAGGGCTTTCAATACAATGAAATGCTTGGTCATATTCCCAATCAAGAAGGCTTGGCACTTGTCTTTGGGAATCTGCTGACTTCAGTGAGAGACTTAGAAATGAAAAGGATAAACCAGCAAAGCTAGGACATGATTTGGTTTGCTGGGGAGGCAGTATGGCATGGTGGGATAGGTAAAATTATGAGCATCAAAGAGCTCTGTGTTCAAATTCTGTTCCACTGCATTTAGGCTGTGTGGTTTAGGAGAATCAGTTAACCTTCCTGGCCTCAGGTTCCTTGGAGTAAAAAATAGGGCTAATAATCCTCACATTACTAGATCATTTTGAGAATTAAGGGCGTTGGTGGGCCAATAGTCTCCCAAGAGTGCCCACCACATTGCAGGCATTCAATAAATAGCTACTTGATATTACTTTATGAAATATTATTAAATATCCTGCACTTTAAAAAGACCTGGGTCTCTGATCTTTATTGCTTGAAATTTGAAGTCTAGAAACCAAATTTTTAAAGCTCCTGAAAAATCTCCCTCCCTGTAAAGAAAGGCTGTTTTGAGTTATCAGCTAGAGAAACTCAGGCAGCTCACGGTGTTTTCAAAGGTAGTCTTTCCCCGGCCAGAAGATGGATTCTGTTCATTCCCTTTATATCCTTGGTAATTTAATTTCCCTGTTAAGTTTATGGGCCTTTTTCTCCTTGATTGTCCTTGTGTGGATGACAGATGCAGATCAACAAGGGGCAGGAGACTGGAAGAGTCAAGTCACAGCGGCCCCAGAGGAAACCGAGCAGAAGATGTGCGAACCAGGCATCGAAATTAATACACTCTAACTTGTAATAACATTTGTGCAATAGTAATATTCCCGTGCAGTTTAATATTCCACTCAGCCCCTTTAAGAGATTGCCCTGGTGCTTAATGAATGACCGATGCTTATTAGGTTAAGTTGTATTTGAGCTGGTCTGGGCTGCTCTGGTTCAAGTGATTGAATGGGAATTATTTAATAGGTATTATTAGGATAATTAGAAAACAATCACAGTTAGACAATAACATTGAGCTATAAAGGTTGTGAATAACCAAATTTAGAGACAGGCCTGAAAACGTGAGTTGTCTGCGACAGTTATGCAAGTCTCCTCCGATAGTGATGTGCACCAGCCTGAAAAGGGTCTTTTGTTCCTAGGAGTTACTCATTAGGCAGGCATTGAATTAGAGGAACATGCGGGGGTGCAGGACAGAGGGCAATGGTGGCTGATGAGCAAAATAAGCCTTTGATGAGCTTCTAACTGTCGTGACAACAATTCCTGCTTTCTCTTTTTCCACCAGAAATAAGCTCTCCCACCCCCAGGAAGGGTTTTTCCCCATTTTGTCAAGGCAAGGGAAACAAAGAAAAACAAAAATCCACCCCAGATAACAAGTCTTTATGTTCTGTAAGGTGTGTCTGCGAGTGTGTGTGTGTGTGTGTGTGTGTGTGTGTGTATGTGTGTCCTTGACGCAGGGAATGGGTTGTCCTGATGGTTCTAGCTGCCCAGAGTAAAGGACCATGATGTGCAATGACCTGATTGCCCTGAGCTTCACTCTCTGTGAGGAGGTCAAGTTGAACTTCGCAGCTGCTTAGACTCTTCTTGGTCAAATGCTATCACCCAGCGGTTTGTTGGTTGTCAACGTGGTGGTCAGTGTTATGTGCAAGGTGTTGCACATAAGGTGCTCAGTGTTATGTGCAAGGTGATGGAACACCCCAGTTTAGCAGGAGACCACCATTCAAATTTAGGCGAAGTAAATAACAGACTCTGTGCTTTCTTTCAGTACCTGGAAACAGGTAAAACCTGGTGAAAACTGAGATCGGGAGTGTGTGGGAATTATTCCTTCCCGATCGCTTTACCAGCTTTGAGGAAGGCTTACCAGTTGGTTGCCTGCGGTGAGCTTGTTTCTCTTTTCTTAGAGTCAGATGGTTTTTCCTTCACATAGATAAGGGGTTTACAAAGAACCTGTCTGAGGTTTACAAAGAACCTGGCTGTCTGAGGCTGCCAGCAGGTGGCAGCAGGAGCATACATGACAACAAGAGAAACAGGCCGGAAGAGGGAAGTAGTTTGGCCTCCACTCTGTGGTTTTTATCTTGATTGCCACTGAGGAACAGAAGGAATACTAATTTCTTGGATAATGAAACAGCAAGGTGTCCTGCAAAGAACACAGAGAGTAGAGTCAGACACTCCTGATTTTGAATCTTGATGCCATTCATGGCAAAGATTCTGAAGCTGGTAGCCTAGCAACCGAGGAATTTGGATGGGTTTGCCACACTCTATGTGCTGAAAGTAAACAGTGAGATTCAGTGCATCTGAGCAAGGGAGTTTTTACTCACAGCACTGCAAATGGCAAGAACAGCAGCGTGGTACAAGTTGCCCTGTATCTAAGTCTGATAGACCCAGATGGCAGCTGTGCACACAAGGGATTGTACCATAGCAGAGGAACTCAGCAGCAGCTATAGCAAGCAGTCAACAAGTCGGCCCGTTTCCCAGGAAGCAAGTAATCTGCTTGACTGGCTGCGGGAGTGGCTCGGGATCATAGGATGGTCAGTCCTTGCTGTTTCGCACACTCAGCAAAGACATGCAGGAATGCTCAAGGCTTATGGCAGACTGCCTCTCTCAACAAATGGCAATAACCCATTTATGATGTAGTCACCTCTGTTTCCAGCCTCAGTAACTACCTAGTCGAGCAGTGGCCTTATTACAGAGATGGACCCAGTGAGGGCCAGACAGACTAAGTTTCTTTTCTTGAAGAAGCCTTGGGTCTTCTCTCCATTGTAGGGATCCTGGGGTCATTGAGTTATGTGCTTCAGAATTATGTGCTCTAGACAATTGCTTTACACAAAAAAATTGCCCATGACAGCTGTAAGAAACATGTTTTATATCACAAGTTATTAATAGTACATATAAATATATAATCGAATACAATATTTAAAGAGATAATTTTAAACTTTACTACTTATAAAAGACTGATATTTTTTATTCTGTCTCATTTTCTAGTGCTTGTTATGACCCACAAAATTAATTTTACATCCCTCAGTTTTAAAAAACACCATTACAGTGATTTTACTTGAAAAAAAAATTTAAATTAAATACCCAAGTGACTGCCTCTGCCAAGAATACAGAATACAGTTCCTAAAACATATGGAACAGCAGAATGGTGGAATATATACTGAAAAGCCCATTAACTACAACAAGACATTTTTGAAGATGTTGCTAGACTTTTAAGTGAAAGAAATCTCTCAGGGCCGAGAAAGAGAGGGAAAAGAAGAAACATCTGCTAAAACCTATGTGTTCCAGGAAGGAAGCAAACACAGAAACAGTAATCCAGGGTTGCTTCAAGTCTAACAAGAAGTAGGGGAGCTAACCTTGGGATTCCCATGTTAAGCCAGGTCTCTAGAACTCTAAGACCAATTCTAGATTCTGTATCAAAGAGCCCATGCTTCAGGTTAGGCTCTCAGGATTTAGACAGATTAAATTCAGTAAACTATGAGCTTATAATAATTTTTAAAATCACCTGAAACACAAAGAAGTGAGCCACTCAGAATGAGATTCAAGCCAAATCAACAAATTACCTACAAACAAAATTCTAGCAAATATACTTTAATCAGAAAAAAAAGATAAACCTAAAAGGCTGATCTGAAATATTCAAGAAGAAATGATGAATGCAAAAAATAATAAACATGTAAGTAAAACATTGTCAATATAAAACAGCATTTTTTTTTCAAAGATAGAACTAAAATACTGGACTAAAATGGACAGAAGTTGGGAGTTGAATGATTAGAAGTAAAGCATTCCAGGGTCCTTATGTTGTTAAAAAGGAAACTAAACTATTTAAATCACTGCAGATGGTGATTGCAGCCATGAAATTAAAAGAATGGAATCAAGATTGCCGGGAGAAATATCAATAACCTCAGATATGCTGATGACACCACCCTTATGGCAGAAAGTGAAGAGGAACTAAAGAGCCTCTTGATGAAAGTGAAAGTGGAGAGTGAAAAAGTTGGCTTAAAGCTCAATATTCAGAAAACGAAGATCATGGCATCTGGTCCACCACTTCACAGGAAATAGATGGGGAAACAGTGTCAGACTTTATTTTTGGGGGCTCCAAAATCACTGCAGATGGTGATTGCAGCCATGAAATTAAAAGACGCTTACTCCTTGGAAGAAAAGTTATGACCAACCTAGATAGCATATTCAAAAGCAGAGACATTACTTGGCCAACAAAGATCCGTCTAGTCAAGGCTATGGTTTTTCCTGTGGTCATGTATGGATGTGAGAGTTGGACTGTGAGGAAAGCTGAGCGCCAAAGAATTGATGCTTTTGAACTGTGGTGTTGGAGAAGACTCTTGAGAGTTCCTTGGACTGCAAGGAGATCCAACCAGTCCATTCTGAAGATCAGTCCTGGGATTTCTTTGGAAGGAATGATGCTGAAGCTCAAACTCCAGTGCTTTGGCCACCTGATGTGAAGAGTTGACTCATTGGAAAAGACCCTGATGCTGGGAGGGATTGGGGGCAGGAGGAAAAGAGGACAACAGAGGATGAGACGGCTGGATGGCATCACCGACTGGATGGACGTTGAGTCTGAGTGAACTCTGGTAGTTGGTGATGGACAGGGAGGCCTGCCGTGCTGCGATTCATGGAGTCGCAAAGAGCTGGGACACGACTGAGCGACTGAACTGAACTGAATCCATAGAAGCGTGCCTTCTTAAGCTCTGGGGTTCAGGGATGGGGCCTCACTTCTGCTGACCCTAGGGAAGGCCCATTTCCTTCCGCAGCTGATTTTTTTTTTTAGCCTTTGTTGGTTTACCCTTGGGCGCCCCTGGTCTCTGTCATTGGGGTGCGCAGGCTCTTTAGTCGAGGCATGTGGGCTCCGTCGTCCTACAGCACGGGGGGCCAACCAGGGACTGAACTACCCTGCAGTGAAAGCTGATTCTTAACCACTGAGCCACCAGGGATGTCCCCTCGGTCAGCTTCTGGAGGCCCCTGCATTCCTGGAGCCAGGAGCACAGGCCAGCCCTTCTTACACAGTGTCTCCCTGGTTCTCCCTTCTCAGTCTAAAGGAGCCCCGTGACCACACTCAGCCCATTCTCTCCCCTCAAGTCCAGCTGGTGAGCAAGCTTCACTCCATCTGTGGCTGCCCCCCTCTGCTGGGGAAGGTAACAGGCCAACAGGTTCCAGGCACGTGGGGGTGGGCTCTTTCTGGGGGGAGGGTGACTCCGCCCACTGCAGACTGCTCCCTAGCAAGTTCCACATCCGTCTCATGTGTCAAACACACCCCTTTCCTGAAGTCTCAACCCACTACAGGGTCAACTCAAACCCCAAACCTCACCTAAACCACCTGAAGCAGGTAATAGCAGACACAGAATATGAACTGTCCCTTTCCTTATGGGCATCTGAAACTAGAAGTCATCTACTTCCAAAATACAACAGTAGAGCAGGTCCAAGAGGCCAGGTATGGGTGTTTCCATCCAAAAAGGTAGAAGAAAATGAAGGAGGCGGATTTCAAAGCCCAGCGCAGCACAGCCCGTGTGCCCAGCAAGGCTTGGCAGTTGCCCTCCGTGGCTGAGGGCTCCACCCCCAGGACCCTCTGCCCCCTTCAGCCCTTCATTTTAGAGAAAAGGAGCCAGCGTCCTCAGCAGAGGTTCCATCAGTCTGCATCTTGACCAGAGAGCTGTGAGTCCAACAGCCTCCCACTCGACCCTCTGCCCCTTCGGTCCAAGCTGGCAGCGTTTCTGACGGAATGAAGTTCTCAGGAACCATGGCGATATCGTAGTACGTTGTGGGGGTTCAGTCCCTAAGACAAGAGGCTCCTCCAGATCCTCCCGAGATCCTTCCCGTTTCTGGCTTCCGCTGGGACTGATGTCTGTTCCAAGACTCTGACGCAATCTCTGCCCTGGTTCATGTTCTACGTTACCAACAAAAGGCTGCCCAATAACCCTTGGCTTTTTCTCTAGGCTGCATTTCCCGACAGGCATCTCCTCAGTCCAGTGTCTTTCTGCAGTCGGGCTTGGCTGAGCCCTCAGACCATCAAGTGTTTCGATCCCTTTTGTTACCAGCTCTTTCTCAATCTCTCAGTGTGTATTTTACTATAAGCAGCAGAGAAAGCAGGCTGCACCTTGGACACTTTGGCTGGAATCTCCTCAGCTAAACATCCAAGCTGTTTGCTCACGAGTCTGCTGCACGGACATTTGGGGACCCAGCAGGCCTGCTCCCTTCTGACCCCCTCCGGCTTCCCCCAGAGGGTCCTCCCTGGGCACCAGGTCAGCCATGGTCCAGTTCCCCTGCGTCCTCTACTTCAGAGCTCCATACCCAGAAGAGGAGGGAGACCACACGGCCTGCAGGCCAAGGGCTCACAGCAAGCCAGAAGGCAGAAGGCAGGCGAGCGGGATGGGTGGCCTGGGAGGGGCCGTGGCCTCCCAGAGGCACAGGGCGCTCGGCAGCATGTGTGCGGGTGCAGCATAGCCAGCCAGGAGCCTGTCCTTCCGGGAGGCGGAGGGAGCAGGTGGCCCCGCTAGGCCTGGGGGCCGGTGACATGCCCGGGCGGCAGAGAAAGGGTCTGCTGGCCACGACTGAGTTTGAGGTCAGCTGAGCATCAGGAGGGCAGGAAATTCAGGACCTAGCAGGGCACGGGCTGACGGGGAGAGTACAGGAACCCCAGTAGCTGGGAGTCAAAACCAGGGCCCAGGGTCCCATCAGTGCCACTCAGCGTTGGCAGGGGATCGGGGTGGGGTGCGTGACAGGAATCAACACCCGGAGAAGGCACAGGGCCCTGTGGGAGCCCCACGTCTCTGCCCACAGAGGGCTGGACCAGCTCCAGGGCCGTTCACACCACCCCCCTAGCCAGCCAAGCGATGCTGCCCAGTCCAGAGGGGGCCCCTGCAGCAGAGCTTCCGTGCCGGCTGGCCAAGACGCCCACCTCTGGCCAACTGTGGCCGGCACTGCAGGGTCCCTGCTGCCAGTGTGCAGAGGGCACACCACAGGGAGACCGAGGGTCCAGAACCCCTGGGGACTTGACCCCCAGAACGCAGCCCTGCCCACAGCTCCTGGCAACCCGTGGACACGTGCAGCAGGGGAGTCGGGGGTGAGCCCCGGCAGGGACGCAGCACCTGCTCTCGGCCAGCACAGCTGTGTTCAGTGAGGGCTCCGTGGGCTGGCCTGCAAGGGAGGGCGCTGCGCCGGGCCACGTGAGGAGCAGGGCCCACGGCCAGGCCGCCAGAGCACGGAGCAGCGAGACGCTGAGGACACACACAGGGGCTGACCTGAGAGAAGTCTCTTTATTACACCCGCACAGGGAGGCCAGGCTCTCCGCCCCCCGGCCGCGGCTCCGCACACGCCGCGCCCCGGGCCACCGCAGCCCGGAGCCTGGCCAGCCGCGCTCCCCTCCTGGGCAGTGAGGGCAGCGGAGGGACACTGCAGCTCGCAGAGCTCCGGGCACCCAGCCTGCCCGCCCCTCCAGCCGGCGCTGAGCCAGAGTCCGGATCGCGCGGCGGGGAGGAAGCCGGGCCGGGGTCTCTAGAAGCCACTCCAGCCCGAGCCAAGACAAAGCGCGGCAGAAGCGGAGCCTGGGGGCCCGCCGCGCCGCGCGTCTCCCCAGGGGCCGCGGCCGAGCCGGGGCGGGGCGGGCGCGGAGGAGCCGGCGGGGCAGGCCCCAGAGGCAGACGCGGACGGCGGCCCCGGAGCTGTCCGCCCCGGACGAGCGGAGTCCAAGGTTCTCGGGGCCGACGGCAGAGTCCGGGCGCCCGGAGTCCGTGCGCGCACAGACACGGACGCGCGCGGCGCGCCGCCGCTCCCTCGGCGCGGGCGCCGCCGGGCTCACCTCTCCTTGACGTGGTTCTGTGCGCCCGCCGCCCCGCCCGGGCCGTCCCCGCCGCCCCCGCCGCCCCCGGCGCCCCCGCCGCACAGCGCCTCCGTCAGGTCGTCCATGACCGCCGTCTCTTTGGGGTCGAGCAGGTTGAACTCGCGGGCGAAGAGGATGAAGTGCGCGTAGAGCGTGTTCAAGTGTCCGTGGAGCTCGAGTGCCAGGGTCTCCTTGAAGTGCGCCGAGTAGATGTGCGCCAGCACGTGGAACAGGTACTTGCAGATCTTCTTCACCAGGGCCTCGAAGGAGCTGGGGAACTCGCGGCCTGCGGGGCGGCCGGGTCACCACCCGGCCCCGCTCGGGGTCTGCCCCCCTCCCCCCGCCGCAGGCCTCCCTGCGCGCCCACCGGGCCGGGCGCCTCTGGGACCAGGGGNTTTGAGTAAACTCCGGGAGTTGGTGATGGACAGTGAGGCCTGGTGTGCTGCAGTCCATGGGGTCGCAAAGAGTCAGACATGACTGAGCAACTGAAGTGAACTGAGCTGAGGATATTTTTTAAATGCCTATTTAGATTTTAACTGTAATTATGAAAAGAATAGGAAAAATGTATAACTTCAAATCAACCAGGGGAAACAGGGAGAAGAAATAAGAAAAAGTAACCGAACAAACCAAACCCCAATTCAATTCTAAACAGAAATTTTAAAGCATTTTTAAAAAGATAAAAAGCACAAAGATGGTAAAAAACAAGTCTAACTATCTCGATATTTGTAGTGAAAGTTAATGATCAAAACAATAGCCATTTATATGCTATTTAGTAGACACGTATAAAGCATAAATAAGCAAGAGGTTTAAAGTAAAAAAGAAAAATGGCAAGTATATACTAGCTAAATAAGACAAATAAAGCTAGGGTAAATGAATCAAACCCATGTCTCTTATATCTCCTGTATTGGTAGGCAGGTTCTTTACCACTAGTGCCTCCTGGGAAGCCCAGATAATTAACTTTTAGTAACAAAACTATGATTAGCAATAAACAGTGTCACTACATAATTTTTAAATGACCAATTCACTAAGAAGATTATGACAGTTTAAAATGTTGAGCCTATAGCAGCCTCAAAATATGTAAAATAAAAAATGACAAAACTTCAAGCAGAAATGTCTATTATCATGGCAGGAGGTTTTACTATATCTTTCCATTAATGAGAGTCAAACAAACAAAACATTACTATAAGTATGAACATTGCAGTTAATAAGTTTAATAAAGAAAGAAAGAAAGTCAAGTCACTAAGTCATGTCCGACTGTTTGTGACCCCATGGAGTGTAGCCCACCAGGCTCCTCCATCCATGGAATTTTCTAGGCAAGAGTACTGGAGTGGGTTGCCATTTCCAATGGACATGTATAAAACCCTGCACCCCCAAATTAGAGGATGTGTGTTCTTCTCAAGTTTATATGATGATTTATAAAAATTGACCATGTTGACTGTTTGTGACCCCATGGAGTGTAGCCCACCAGGCTCCTCCATCCATGGAATTTTCTAGGCAAGAGTACTGGAGTGGGTTGCCATTTCCAATGGACATGTATAAAACCCTGCACCCCCAAATTAGAGGATGTGTGTTCTTCTCAAGTTTATATGATGATTTATAAAAATTGACCATGTTGGTTCATAAAGTAAATCTCAGAGAATCTATATTATACAGGCCACATTTTATACTACAATATAACTAACTTAGAAATCAATAACCAAAGGGTATTTTTTAAAATCATGCATTTGGAAAGTAAAAATATACATTTCTCCTGGGTCAAAAAAATAAAAAAGATATTTTAAAAATACTTTGAAATTTAAAATATAGTAAATATGAAAAGGAAAACAATAGATCAAAACTCATGGGATGCAGTGAAAATGGTTCTTAGAGGTATCACCTTAAATACTTTTATTAGAAAAGAAGAAAGGCTTAAATCAATGAGCTAAGTGTCCAGCTTCACTTAGAAAATGAAGAACAAAATAAACCTAAAGAAAGATAATAAATATATGAGCAAATGTAAGTGAAATAGAGAATAAAGATAAAATAGGATCAAATAAGCCAAATGTTTGTTCACTGAAAAAGTAAAAAAACTAAAGGCAGTCCTCTTAAATTGATTTTTAAAAATAAAAGAGAAGAAATAAATAATGAGTGAAAGAGGCAGACATAACCATAGATATAGCAAAGATTCAAAAAGATAAACGAATATAATGAACATTTAATTCAATTCATTTTAAAATTTGACAATCTAACGGTGACTAAACAATCCTCATATTATCAAATTAAAGAGAAAACCATATGATTTTTCAATAGATGAAAATATATTTTGACACAGTTCAACATTCATTGAGGATAAAAACTTTTAGCAAAAA
>SJYX01000962.1:221245-237132 GCA_006410675.1 Oreotragus oreotragus
AAAAAAAAAAAAAAAAATAGGGCTTCATATATCTTTTCAAATTTGTGTTTTTGTGTTCTTAGAACTGAAATTGCTGAGTCAGAACTTTCTGAATTTGAAACATATCTTCCAAAACCCTGTAGCAAACAGCACTGCTTAATGGTAAAATATTAGAAGCATTTCTTTAAAATCAGTAATAGGAGAGGATGCTTGCCATCACCTCTTCTATTCAATATTGCACAGGAGACCTAGCCAGTACAGTAAGACAGAGATAAAATGGCACAAGGTTTGGAAAGGAAGAAACAAATTTTTGTCATTTCCAGATGATAGAATTAACCACATAGAAACCCAAAATAATGTACAGATAATTTTTTTAATAATAAGAGTCTATATCATGTGATTGGAAATAAGATCAAAATAGAAAAATCAATTGCATTTCCATATCTCAGCATTGGTTTCTAGAAAATGAAATAACAAAGAAGATATCACTTACATTAGCATAAAAACACAATGTGCCTAGGAATAAATCTAAGAAAAAATATGCACATTCTTTATGGAGCCAATTTTAATACTTCACTGAGAGCCATCAACACACCCAAATATAATCTCACATATATGAAAACTTGATATAAGCCAGCAATAGCATTGCAATTCACAGGAAATAAGTGATTCTGGGACAACTGCCTTTCCATACAGGGAAAAAATGAAGTTGAACCTTATCTCAAACCATATAATAAATGTCATAAAAATTAAAGACTTTAATTTGAAATGTTAAGAATCTCTTAGACCTCAAGTTGGTTGTCTATAGACATCATAAAGGAAAGGAAAAAAATAAACCACTAATTTGGAAAATAAATTTGCAACAAATATAACCAGAAAAGAAAACCTACTAATTTGGAAAATATATTTGTAACAAATATAACAAATATTCAGTATTCCAGAATATGTAAAGAACTCTTACAAATCAATAAGAGATTAACAACTCCATATAAAAATAGGCAAATGGTATAAATATACATTTCACAAAAGAATAGTAATAGTTTTAGTTACTCAGTTGTGTCCAACTCTTTGTGACCCCTCTGACTGTAGCCTGCCAAGGTCCTCTGTCCATGGGATTCTCCAGCAAGGATACTGAAGTGGGTTGCTATTTCCTTCTCCAGAAGATCTTTCCAATACAGGGATCAAACCCGGGTCTCCTGCATTGCAGGTAGATCCTTACCATCTGAGCCCCCGGAGAAGTCCTAGGTCTCACAGAAGAATACTCATTAGTAATTAGGAAAATGCAAATTTATACTACAGTGTGGCCCGAACTATTCAATCTTCAAAAACTTATAAAATCTGATAATACTAAGTATTTGGCAAGGGTGAGGAATAAAGGGAGCTTTTATTCCATGTTAGTGGGAGTATGAAAGGTGAAAGTGAAGTCACTCAGTCGTGTCTGACTCTGCTGCGACCCCTTGGACTGTGGCCTACCAGGCTCCTCCGTCCATGGGATTTTCCAGGCAAGAGTACTGGAGTGGGGTGCCATTGCCTTCTCCAACCAACAACCTAGCTATCCATTAACAGAAAAATGGATAAACTGTAGTACAGTTAACTGTGGCACATACAACTGAATATTATAAATACAGCAGTGAAAATGAGCAGCATAGAGGCATTTTAGAAACATATAGAAAGAATTTAAAATAAGCAAGTTGTAGAAGGCTACATATATTATGATATCATTTCAGTAAAATTCAAAAGCAAGAAAAACTTCATTTATGGTGACTAGATATGTAGCTAAAAGCAAAACAAAACCAAAAAGCTGTTTAATAAAGGAAGGGCTAGAATTTATGGTTTTCAGCTGCAGTCAAGTACCCAGAGTGCTGGGTACAGGAGGCCTGGCTAGAGATGAAATGAGGTAGGCCCATGGATGTGCACAGGAGCTAAGAGCTGACCAGAGGCCAGAGAGCCAGAGGCAGGGGCTGAAACCCACCATCTGAGGGAAATGCTTGCCCACTGCTACCAAGGATTCTGGCTGTGATTACTCGAATGCCCTTTCATGCTCCAGATCATCACTGAGGATGTCAAGGGCATTGACAGAATTGCAGGAAAAAACAAAGTAGAACTTCTGACAGATTCTGAGGAGGTGGGAAATCACATCTAAAGATTTAGATAGTTGTGAATCAGGGAGCAACACAAGACCCAACTTGGAAAAACCACACACCAATACACACAGGGGCATTCAGCATTACTGACAAAAGGAAATGGTTAACAAGCCATGACTTTAAATAATAGATTGTTCATTTAGTCTGTTGTTCTCCACTGAGAAAAAGGTTCTGGATGTTAAGTGCCAGTCCCCCTATTGTGAGCAGGGACTAATGCTGTCAGGCTAGGTGATTTAAACTCAATTGTGTATGTTTGTGTGTGTGTGTGTGTGTATGGGCAGGGGGGTTGGTGAGGGGAGTATTGAATTTCAGTAGGAAGTGAAAAATTTTGCTTTGTTTTTTTGAGAGCTCACTAAGGACAAGAGGGTCCAATTTATATGACCCCACTAGTAAAAAGTTGCTTTATGTTGAGTTTTGATGACTTTAATTTGCCTAACAAGAGGATCTTTGCATTTTCTGTAAGAGAAAGCATGTTATGAAGGCACAGGAACAAAGGAAGAACCAGTCCACGGTGGCCCCAGGGGTGGCATTCACAGCTAGAGGCTGCTCACCTTCAGGTTGCACCATTCTAGCTGCATCCTGGTTCCCAGATGTGGGAGTCACATCCCTGTCCTGGAAGGGTTCACCAGCAGCCTTGAGACCAGCTGGAGGTGTGGCTGAGCTCATGGTCTGTGTAGGCACAGTCTCTAGGCTTCCTCCCAAGCAAGTGTTGATGATCCAGCCATATGATCTTTCTGTTTATGTGGAGACAAATATATATATATAATTAGTTAAGTGCTTTTATTCATCTCAAGGGAAGTTACCTGATAAAGTTTAGCCGCAGGTAATCAAGTCAGGGATCACACTCTAGCTGAGCTTTAGAGATATACAGCAAATAGTCCACACAGAAACATAGACCTGGACTCTGGAAGAAGCAACAGCACAGTGGTAATACTGGTACTATTTACTGAATGTTCACTATGTACCAAGCACCATGGGCTACATTTTACATGCATCTTATCATTTCATCCCCACAACCAATTTATGAGACAGAGACTATAATCACTGCATTTCTCTCTCTCTTTTTTTTTTTTTTTTTTTGGGCTGCATAAGCAGCATGTGGGCTCTTAGTCCCCCAATCCTAGATCAAACCCATGACCCCTGCAGTGGCAGTCTTAACCACGGGGCTGCCAGGGAAGTCCCCACCCCATTTGTCAAGGGAGGAGACTGAGGCAGAAAGGGGCAGGGTTACTTGACCAAGGTCACGCATTGTAAGTGGGAGAGACAGGTCTGATCCATCTCAAAGCCCACTCCCTCTGCCTCTTCACTCTACTGCATCTACAGTGAGGACAATGCTCTTCGAGACTTCATTAGGACCTGCAGGGAAGCTCTCTGGTGGGTAGTGAGGTGATGGTTGCATTGTTCAGGTTGAGAGCAAGGCAAGCCTGGGCTAGGCACCGTCTGCCTGTACCCAGTGCTTTGGGAAAGAAGATTGATTCCCTAGAAATCTGCGCTTGATTCCATGTTCAAAGATCCTCAAAAGTAATTTTGACTACTGAGGAAAGGAAGAGTCTAAAAATAAACTGTAGGCTATAAAATTGCAAATTATTCCACTCAAGAACGTAAATTAAATTGATTGATTCAGTTCAATCTGTGTTGTTGAATACAGCATCAGTAGAAATCATTGAGGCTGCACAACTCTCAGAGGGACCGCATTTTAGAAAGACACACAAGAAAGGCTGAAGAAGGGACACAGAGTGCAGGATAAAAGTCTGGCTTGAACCTGTAGGTAGAGTGTAGCAAAGAGGCCGAATCTGAAAAACAACAACAAAAAAATACTCTCAAGACGGCAGAACAGTGCTGTTTCTTTTGGACTGAGAACCAGGCAAGGATAGCCGGAGCTGAGACAGATGGCTAATGTTTCAAGACTGGGGAGAGGCAAGGTTTTCTCCTCTCAGCTTTTCTGTTTTCTTAATCAAGGAAAATGGCCCTCAATCTAGAAATGTTAAGCAAATATCTAAATGAGGAAATTAAACCTGGATAGGTGAGAGAAATGGGAGAGCAAGGAATTCAGGTTTCTCAGCCGTGGTGAAAGATGATATGTTCACAGTAGACTATGTCTTTGATGTGATCTTACTCAATCAGAATTTGCTTATTGACTGAATTAACCCCCCAGTGTTGAAATAACTTGCAGAAATGACCCCAGTCTTTGAAAACTCAGGAAAAATTCCAGAACCCAAAGACTAGAAATGGGCATATTTTCTAGTTTCATATAAGAAAGAAACATGAGTTCTGATCTTTGTCAAAATTCTAGAAATAATTATTAAAGAAACTGTGGATATTTAGGAACCACAGGCGTTTACTTAGACACTGTAGAAAATAAATGTCATTTCCTCTTCTGGGTGGTGTTTTGAGGTTTGTCATGCCAATGGACATAGCAGGCTTTGTGAAGCTTGATTTTGGAAAATTGTTTTGTTATTAATATTAAAGTTTATAAGATCCTAGTGGACAAGGTATAGAAATGGGGGCTGAATGATACTAGTTGGGTGCCATGCATTTAAAATTTGTAGCACAGTCTTGCCCAAAGGGTAAGAAAGGTCCCTTAGGGGCTAGACGGCTCTGCTCTTGGTCCAGTTCCATCTGATGTTTCATTTCTCAATATCACGTGAAGGTGCAAGATGCCCTATTTACCAGTTCACAGAAATCCCAAACTAGGAGAAATGTGTCAGGTGAATAAAATATCCCAAAGATTCCCCCTTAATGGAACAAAATAAGATGATATTTAATAAGGCACAAGTAAGTCTTGAGTTAGTTTTAGAAGATCAGCTGCACAAGTTGAATATGAAGTCCTCGGACTTCACCGCTCCTGGTGTGGGAAGACAAGATCCAGTTGCAAGTCAGGAAGAGCCAGGTGAAGACAGCGCTGCTGAAAGGACACCAGCGTTCCAGGGCGCAAGGTGAAGATGTGAGCGTGGCTCTCCATTCTGGGCTGTCGATATTTTGTTTGATTCTGGACTCTCCTTAAGATATGTTCTGGGAAATTAGAAGGCAAATCGAGGTGGACAGCTCTTTTATGATGAAATGATAAATGACCTAGAGGTACTGACTCTGAAATAAGAAAACTACTGTGGATCATGAGATCAGTCTTCAAATGTCTGAATGTCTTTCACGTAAAATAGAGTTATGTGTTCTCTATTTGCCTCCAGAGGGCAAAATTGGACTCAGTGGCGAATAGCCAACCCATTGACAAGCAATAGAAGTTTTCAGTACTTGAGAGGACACAGCTCTGCAGTGGGCTCCTTGGACAGAAGGGCATTTCACCATCTATGGAGAACTACTGTAGAGGCTGGAGCGGACGGTGGGAGAAGAGATTCCTTTGTGCCTCGACGACTGGGAGAGATGACTCCTAAGTAATCTTCCATCATGTACATTACATGATTTGAAGAATGACCATTACTATTTATTGAGTTTATACTCAGTGCCAGGGCTGGGTTAAGGTCTCTGAATGCACAATCCCATTGTATCTTTAAACAGATGAGGAGACTGAGGCTCAGGGAGGCTGTTAAGAACTCAAGCCCCCACAGTGACAGGTTAAAGAACCGAAGTTTGATCCTAAGTCTGAATTTAAAGTATATGTTTTTAACATCTATGTCATATATATGATCTATAAATTTCATTCTTCCATTCAGCAACTAATGCCCTGGAATGCCTTGTTCTTCACCTCCTCCTGCCCCTGGAAAACTCCCATTCATCCACTTAGACTGAGCTCACCTGCTGTCTCCTCTCTGAGGTGTCCCCCACTTCCTCCACGAAAGATGAATTGCTTCCCTCCTGTGCTGCATGGCAGGGGGGCATTGTGTCCCGATCGGCTGTGTGACATTGGTTTCCCCACTGGATTGCAAGGTCCCAGTTTCCTGGACAGCTGGAGCCAGTGCTTATTCACCCCTGCGCCTCAGCACCACCAACAATGCTCAGAAGATGTTGGTACTCAACAGGTTTATAAGTGCTTTTACTCATTCATTCATTCAAGAAACCTAAGAAAGAATAACACTTATTTCCCTCTCCCTTTTAATCCTTCCTGCACCAAACTCTAGGTGTCATTCTCCTGCTCAACCACGTTTAGTGTCCCTTTGTATTTACAGCATAAGGTGCAAAAGCCTTAGCGTGGCCTTCAGGGGCCTCTGTGATGAGATGGTCATACACTCTGAGGTCTCATTGTCTGCGCTCTGTGTCCCCTTAGCCCTTCCTGACCTCTGTCGCCACCATCTTCTATCCTCTTATCTTTGCTCTTATATTGTTCCCTCTTAATGAAATGTTCTCTCCCAACCTCAGTGTTTCCTCTTAAAGTGTTATCCTTTCTTCAATACCCCAGTTCAAACATCACCTCCTCTAGGAAGCCCAGCCTCATATCCTGACCAGAAAACCCCTCCCTTCTGTGTATTCCCAGAGTCCTTTTTTTTGTTGTGGCGACAGTTTTCTGATATTCAATTTTATTCTAGCTTTTTGGTCTGTCTGATCCAAAAGATTATCTAACAGTACCCTTTTCAGCAGATACCATGCCTTACTATCTCCAAAATTCTGGTGATAAATAGCATTATCTATCACTGTATCCCCAGTACCTAAGGCAATACCCGACTCCTATTCTGTAAATAGGTGAATGAATTGAATGAATGAATTAATCAGAAGTCAAGTTCTGCATTGTAGCACCAGTTTGTACATTTAACTAAATATATAATTTGGGACATTGCACGTCAATCACTCTGGACCCCAGTTTCCATATCAATAAAAGAGTGATCAAGGAGACAGGGAGAAAGAGAACTCATTTTTATGGATGACTTTGCAATGTGCTAGGGGCTTTATTTACTTTATGGGGCTGTGAGAGGAATGGAGGGAGTAATGAGGAAGGGAGAGGTGTATACAGGCAGAGAAGAGTATGAGCTTAGGATAAGGCTCTCCTGAACCCAAGCCCTGGCTCTGCCACTTACTAACCGTGAGCTTGAGTAAGTTATTCTAATATTTCAAACTTCTGCTTCTTCAGCCTACAGTGGTGATAACAAGGGAACCTACTGGTGAGTTTGTTGTGAGGAGAGGAATGGAGGGAGTAATGAGGAAGGGAGAGGGGTATACAGGCAGAGAAGAGTATGAGCTTAGGATAAGGCTCTCCTGAACCCAAGCCCTGGCTCTGCCACTTACTAACCGTGAGCTTGAGTAAGTTATTCTAATATTTCAAACTTCTGCTTCTTCAGCCTACAGTGGTGATAACAAGGGAACCTACTGGTGAGTTTGTTGTGAGGATTCAATGAGGTATTGCATATAAGGTACTTAGCCCACTGGCTGGCATGTAATCCTGCATTATAAACAGCAGCTCTTTATTATTACTCTATTACCTGTGTGCCTTCTTGTTTAGTTTATCCCATGAAGAAGCAGAGGTTCTGAGAGGTTAAACAACTTTCCCAAGGTCACACACATCTTCTGACTGCCCTGTTTTCCTCTCTACCTTTGGGACAGAGGATGAGATGGTTGGATGGCGTCACTGACTCAATGGATGAGTTTGAGCAAACCCCAGAAGATAGTGGAGGACAAGGGAAGCATGGCATGCTGCAGTTCATAGGGTCGCAAAGAGTCAGACGCGACTTAGCAACTGAACAACAAACAACGATGGGACTTACCAAGTTAAATCCTTGGAGAATGGCCATGAGCTTTGCAACACAGCTTGTCTTCCCATTTCAGGGTGAAATACTAGAAACCCACCGATGTTACTACTTATCAAACATTCCCAAATTTCAACATTTTATTATCTAAACATTTAGCATCTAACACTAATATCTAAAAGCAATGTGTATTTTATCATGGCAATTCTTCTGTTTAATAAAGGAATAAAGGTCATAATCTAAGTTATAAGCAAGTATGGATAAAACTTTTTCCCTATGAGACTCAAAGCTAATAACTTTTCCCTTCTAATCATTTGGCTTTTCTTTGTGGAAAAAAAAAAAAAACAACCAAAATACCAGTTACCACTCTTCTATAACCAAATGGTGTGTGAACTTTCCTGCCCCATGCAGGGAGCCACAGCCCACGTGGGCACTCAGTAGGCATTCGATTCAGAAGAAGAGAAGGAGCTAGTAACCAGCAGGGTTATTAGGGCTTTCTTTGGTGGTGGATATGATATACAAATGTATAGAAGTTTTATAGAAGACACTCAAATATTCAGAGGAGGGTCATTAGTGTGGCAGGCCATTGTCAAGGGTATACCACCCTTGGAACTGAAGCATTCACGCCCTGAATGTCCAAGAGGACCTCCCATAGAGCATGCACAGGTGTGTTTTATTTGTTATGCCCATGACCTTGAGGCTTCAACAGGCCATCAGGGGGCTGCCACCTGCAGAGCCCTTTTTGCTACAAACATGGCCCCCTAAAGTAGCTTCAAAGCAGTTTGACCATGGGAAGAGAAATGCCAATCTAACCTATTTGCCATTGATTTCTTAAGCAGATTCAGGCACACAGGATGAAGCACAGCTTTTGCAGGAATGGCTTAAGCTGGTTCTGGAGAAGAATAAATTAATGCGATATGAGTCAGAACTCCTGATCATGTAAGTAAGGCAACACGGATAAAAAAGCAAGCAGGGGAACGGAGGTGGCAGTGGGGTGGCCCACCCTCCTCCGTTGAAGTCCCAGGATTTTTCTCCTTGTGCATACAGAATTGTGATTGAGACAAATTGGTATTTGAGGTCTTGCATATCATGCTGGCATTAGTACAGAGAATCTTCAGTTGTCTGTTCTCTGCTGTGGAGTCCTATGGCTAAAATGATTTCAGGTAATAGGTCTGGGCTGGAGGGCATGTGGATAAGGCACTTGCAGTCCATTCCTGCCCCCCAGGGCAGGGGAGACCCACCTGCAGTCACACATCTGCGATGCGGAAGCATATGTCTGGCCTCTGAGTGTGAACAATGGGAAGGGCTTCCTGACCACTCCTTGCGGCATTAATGGATTGAAGGTGGAGATCTGTCTGGCTGCCCTCTGGATAAGAGGCTGCAGTCTGGCTGGGAGATCAGAAAGTAGAGATGGATCTCACTGCACTCTGAGAAAGTTGAAGGTCACTTTACCTGTCACCATCCTGGAGGGAAAGAAAGTGACATTTAATATAAACTAAGCACCACAGGTTGTATAGGGCGCTTTCACTTATGCTGACCCCTTTCATTTTCACCCAACCCTGAGAAATAATTTGGGGAATCTTAAAGGGGTCTAATAAATTCTATTCCTTGTCTCTGCCTGGATTCTGAACTGGGTAAGAAATAAGACTACTGGGTCAAGAGATGGAACATTAAACTAAAGCATTTATTACTGATCATGGCTAGCATGGCTAAATATGAGATTCCAAGAAAGCTTGCTCACTATATTCATAAATATGAGAGTCCAAGAAAGCTTGCTAACTATATTCATTTCCTAGGGCTGGACTAACATGTTGGTGGCTTACAATAATAGAGAAGTATTCTCTCACAGTTCTGGAAGACTGAAATTGAGGTGTTAGCGGGGCTAGGCTTTGGGGAAGAATCCTCCCTTCCCTCTTTGGCTCAGCAGGCTCCAGGCATCCCTTGGCTTGTGGCTGCATCACTCCAGACTCTGCCTCTATCTTCATGCAGCCTTTTCTCTGTATCTGTGTCTGCTCTTGTAGAAATACTTGCCACTCAGTTTAGAGCCCACCAGGATAATCCAGACTGTTTTCATCTCAAGGTTCTTAACTTTCCATCCTCAAAGACTCTTTTCCAAATAAGGTCACATTCAAAGATTCTAGGGGTTAGGATCACTTGGGGGTTCACCATGGAACCAAACTTCAGAATTAGGCACACTTACCTCCCTAGTCACAAAATGTAGTGAATCACTTGCTTCTTAGGGGTAAGGCTTTTACCTGAGACCAGTGGTCTCACCTGGGGGCAATTTCCATCTCTGCCTCCTCCCTTCAGCAATAGTTGGCAGTATCTGAAGATGTTTTTGTCTAAGACAACTGGGAGGTGCTACTGATATCTAGGGAGGAGAGGCCAAGGGTGCTGCCGAACATTCCACAGGCAGATCCGCTTCCTTCACTACCACAGAATTACCCAGCCCCAAACCTCAGTAGTGTCAAGGCTGAGAAATCCTGCCCTAGACCAGTAGCAAGACTCAGAGTAAGAGAACACTTTTTTTTTTAGGTTGTAGTTGTTTTTATTTTTCTTCCAGTTTTATTGAGATGTGATTGACATACAACACTGTGTAAGTTTAAAGTATACAGTGTAATGATTTGACTTACATATATCATGAAATGATTATCACAGTAAGTTTAGAGAACATCCAGCATCTCGTGCAAAAATATTGATACAAAATGAAAGAAATAGAAACATTTTTTTTTTCCTGATAGAACTCTCTTAACAACTTTTGTATTTAACATACAACTAGTTGTTTTGAGCAACTTGAATTTAGTAGTGAGTGGGATATTCAGTAGGCAGGTAGGTATACAGGCTGAGACATGGATGGGGAGGTATAATTTCTGGAATCTACTTCTTATCAAAAGAATTTAGAATCAGTAGCTGTCAGAGTAGAGAGAATTCCCTAGAGCAGTTGATTTTAAACATTGTTGACAGTGACCCAGAGTATATTTTACATTGGCTCATTACATATGTGTGTATAAATATGTGTATTTATACACGATGTGTACCCAGAGAACACACGTTTGCTCAGGCAGGCTGATCCCAGGTGAGAAAGGGTATCAGCTAATTTTCCCTGTTCTTTCCAAATGTACCACTCCTGGGGTGAGAGTGAATCTAAGAGAGAAAGTAGAAAGAATAAGCCAGGACTTATACTCATCAAGGTCCACTGGCATGGAAGGAAATGTCAGGAGTGGGGAAGCAGGGCTCATCTGTAATTATTTTTTCTATTACTATTACTATTTTTTATATTGATGCACATGCTGAGAGATTCAACAAAGTAATTTGTCCACATCCACCTGACCACAAAGCCCTTTTTACACAACCATACCATCTGCCTTCGGGTAGATTTAAAGTATAAAATTCATTCAACAAACATCTAGCAAGCATATTTTCTGTGCCAGGAACTGTGCTGAGTACTGTGGAAGTAAAGATGAGTCAGGCCCCAATCCCTGCCTTCAAGGATCTCATGGTTTTCAGAGACGGACACGCAAGCACACAGCATGAGAGAAATAAGAAAACATAGCAGTTGCTCTGTGAAGACTTGTAGGAGGAGTATTCAGAGCACAAGCCCTACCTGCAAAGGTCAGGGGGATGGTGACTGCGCGGTGACTGGGCCTTCCCTTACTGGTATGCCATCAGAGAGAACGTTCTCCTCCAAAAGAGGCCAAGGAGGAGAACTTGGAGTGTGAGCCAGATGAGAGCTCTGGTGGAGGGCAGCTTCTAGTTTGGAGAAAGGCCTAGCTGAACAAGGAGAAATGTCTTAGACTGGTATGTGATGTTGAGTCCCTTGGGAAAGCAGGTGCCGGGACAGAATTAGAAGCACAAGAGCTATAAGAGAAGGAAGGAAAAAGGGAGCGGGAACGAGAGTGACATCTGCAGACCCCCCTGCAGTCCTGACACCTGTGAGAGGGGAGGGGCGGGGAGAAGGACTGGCAGGAGGAGCTTCAGACTGCAGTGCAGCCTGGGAAAAATCTGAGCCAGGCCAAAGGGAGCAACAGCCAAGGCTGCCCATCCGAGGAGCCCAGAGTGAGGCAGACATGGCCGAGCTCCAGCACCACCGCTGTGCTCGGGGACAGCGTGGCTTCAGCACGACACTGAAGTGGATTCTGCTGCAGCTGTCAGCTTACTACACACTACACTCCTTTCCCACAGTCCTTTCTTAAAGGAAAATCTGAGTGGTAGGTACATTTCTATTGGGAGCTAGAGTGGGTCAAAGGAAATTCAGTGTCAATAACAAAAGGCGGTGTATTGAACAAAGTGTGGACCTTGGCCTAAGCAATAGTAGAAGTAACAACAACAACAAAGAAAAAAAACCCAGCAACAACAGGGTCTAGTAAAGTGACCCAAAGCTGTAGCAGATATGCGCACAGCCTGCAGCTGGGGCTGGAAGGGAAGCCCAGGGGCCCTAGTGTCAGTCCTCACCCTTTTCAGTGCCTCTGTAACGATGGACAGATTGACCCCTCTCTTCTCTCCTAAAACTTGCCTCTCTTGGTTTCTGTGATGCTGCATATCCTTCCTACCTTCTGCTTGCTTCTTCCCTGCTTCTACCTCTTTTGATGAGCTTCTAAATGTAGGCATTCCCATGCTCCTGTCTTCAAACTTTTTTTCCTCTGTTGTCTCCCTTTTAGGGCTCATGTGACTTCACCTTTCACCTCTGACCCCTGCCACATTTGCTTGTGGTCCCCATTTCTCCTGAGAACTCCAGGGCTGCATTTCCAGAGGTTGGAGGAACCTCCACATTACCACATGGCCCAGCATGTGGGGAGCTGACACAAGATTTGTAATATACATGGCATATCGCCAGGCATTGAAAGCTCATGAAGTTCCATCTGGCCTTCACTGAAAGCTGACTTCCCTTCTCGACTTTGCTGGTGGATACACTGAGTACCCAGCACTCTAGCCTGACTCCTCCAAAACATCACTGTTCTTCTTTCACCATCGCCTGCAACCAGATGGGTGGTTGTCTGAGTACTTCTGCCTCCACTGACAAAAATGCCTTACTCCTGCTTCCTCCTTGTTTTCTTGCTTACCATAGTCAAAGATTTGGGAGTTGTTAGAGGCGATGCTTGAAGTCACGTTGCCCCTAAAAGAGAGGAGTTTTAGATTGTCATCGCTTCTGCCATTCTAAGCATTTCTTCATGATCCATTCCAGTGTGGCCTTCCAGAAGTTCACTGGGATCTCATCACAGACTTCAGCAGCTCTCCATTATCTACTGAGTTCAATGTATCTCAGCAGCAGTAGTCGCAAAACTTCCGGTTTAGAGACATTCCAAGACTCCAGTCTTAATAAGGAAAAAGGAAAGCAGTTGCTATGGTCAATGGGTTTTTAAAATATTTCTACACAGGTCTTCAGGATTTACAAAGTCTGAACATTTTCTCATTCCCAGGGCCCACGAACTAGAACTGGAAGATCATCAAAGCAGACTAGAGCAGAAATTAAGAGAGAAAATGCTCCAGGAAGGTGAGTACGGTGATGTGTTTCAGGCCTTTGTTAAAGATGTTTTTCCTATGCAGACATTTGACCAGAACACACTGCACTTTATACAGCAGAGTACTCATCCTGTCTGGTGCCGCCAGCCCGGGAGCCAGAGGGGGCACAAAGCCAGCTTCTTCTGCCCCCACTAGAGCACAGCAAGTCCCTCTTAACTTTGCTCATTAGGGCTGGGAGAGCAGCATTTTGCTCCATCCCAACCCATGTGCTAATAGGAATGAAGTCATTCATTCACACCTTTATTCACTTATCCATCCATTCATTTAACAAATGTTTGTTGAGAATTTAGAGTGGGCCTGGGAGATGGAGAAGAGCAGCCCTGCCCTGTGGCCTCCCTGGGGAGACTGACACTCAGACCGGTAATTATAACACAGTGAGATGAGGGCCATGATGTACACGTTTCCACAGTGAGAGGAAGGCAGGCCTGGTTCTACCAGGCACTGAGGATGGTAAAGGAAGCATCCTCCCTACCACAGCTGGGCCAGGGCATCACACGTGAGAAAATTATTTCCACCATGATGGAGGGAGAGTTGGAATAAACTAATACCATATACTGACTTATTGGCTTCAACCCCTGAGGCATATTCACTCTGTTTTGTGCCTGTGTGTTTGGGAGGGCCAGATCCATGCATGGCTTTCCTACATTGGGCCCAAAGTCTAAAAGAGCAAATTAAATCTTTTCTGTATATGTCATGGGCCATATATTGCACCTACCAATGGGGTTACCTGCTACAGAACAAGCACCTAGTAAATATGAGATGTTATCATCAAGATCATTCTTAGGTATGTTACTCCATTTTACAGATTAGAAAACTGAGTCTCTGAGCACTTAAAAAGCATGCTCAAGGTAAATGATGGGGCTATGACTTGGGAAGAGATCATAGACTCAGGACCTCCTATTCTTTCTCACATAGTATTGTTTGTTCAGTTCAGTCACTTAGTCATGTCTGACTCTTTGAGACCCCATGAACCATAGCACGCCAGGCCTCCCTGTCCATTACCAACTCCTGGAGTCCACCCAAACCCATGTCCATTGAGTAGGTGATGCCATCCAACCACCTCATCCTCTGTCATCCCCTTCTCCACCTGCCCTCAATCTTTCCCAGCATCAGGGTCTTTTCCAATGAGTCAGCTCTTTGCATCAGGTGGCCAAAGTATTGGAATTTCAGCTTCAACATCAGTCCTTCCAAAGAACACCCAGGACTGATCTCCTTTAGGATTGACTGGTTGGATCTCCTCGCAGTCCAAGGGACTCTCAAGAGTCTTCTCCAACTCCACAGTTCAAAAGCATCAATTCTTCTGGGCTCAGCTTTCTTTATAGTCCAAATCTCACATCTATACATGACTACTGGAAAAACCATAGCCTTGACTACACCTTTGCTGGCAAAGTAATGTCTCTGCTTTTTAATATGCTGTCTAAGTTGGTCATAACTTTTCTTCCAAGGAGTAAGCGTCTTTTAATTTCATGGCTGCAATCACCATCTGCAGTGATTTTGGAGCCCAGAAAAATAAAGTCAGCCACTGTTTCCCCCTCTATTTGCCATGAAGTGATGGGACAGGATGCCATGATCTTAGTTTTCTTAATGTTGAGCTTTAAGCCAAATTTTTCACTTTCCTCTTTCACTTTCAAGAGGCTCTTTAGTTTTTCTTCACTTTCTGCCTTAAGAGTGGTGTCATCTGCATATCTGAGGTTATTGATATTTCTCCCGGCAACACTACAAACAGTAGTGTTTGTAGATTGTCTCTTTATAGCAATAGAAACTATTTTTTTAACAAAATTCTTATAGAACTGCTCTGTACACAAATAAAAGTGGTAATGTGAAGCCCAAGTGTTAGTCGCTTAGTCATGTCTGACTCTTTAATATTTCTCCCGGCAACACTACAAACAGTAGTGTTTGTAGATTGTCTCTTTATAGCAATAGAAACTATTTTTTTAACAAAATTCTTATAGAACTGCTCTGTACACAAATAAAAGTGGTAATGTGAAGCCCAAGTGTTAGTCGCTTAGTCATGTCTGACTCTTTATGACCCCATAGACTGTAGCCTGCCAGGCTCCTCTGTCCATGGAATTCTCCAGGCAAGAATACTGGAGTGGGTAGCCATTCCCTTCTCCAGGGGATCTTCCCAATTCAGGGATCAAACCTGGGTCTCCTACACTGCAGGCAGATCCTTATCAAAATCCCTATAGAACTTCTCTGTCTAGAACTGATAAAAGTAGTATACATCATCTTTTAATTGTCAGAAGGGACTCAGATGTTTCCACCAATGATAAACGAAAATTGAGATTGAAATTTTGAATTTCTCTGTGTTGACAATCAAATAAGGGGCAGGAATACTGAAGTATACCTAAATTAAGAAATCACAGTAGGCAACTAAGATCTGATTTATATATCTCAAAACATTTTAAATTTACTCTGGTTCAGGGAGGTAAAATACATATCACCAAAGACTCATGAGCCAGTTTTGAATCTTTTTTTAAAAATCCTTACTGAAGAGTGATGGTTATACATTTTCTCACTCTTCTGAGGTATACCAAAAAATGTAGTTCCTTCATTTTGCCTTGTCATCTTCCACGAAAGCTTCATCCCACTAGTTAGCAAGAAGAAAAAGAAG
>SJYX01000962.1:238035-284901 GCA_006410675.1 Oreotragus oreotragus
AGCACCACAGTTCAAAAGCATCAATTCTTTGGTGCTCAGTTTCTTTATAGTCCAACTTTCACATCCATACATGACTACTGGAAAAACCATAACTTTGACTAGATAGACCTTTGTTGGTAGAATAATGTCTCTGTTTTTTAATATGCTGTCTAGGTTGGTCATAGCTTTTCTTCCAAGGAGCAAGCATCTTTTAATTTCATGGCTGCAGTCACCATCTGCAGTGATTTTGGAGCCCCCCAAAATAGTCTGTCACTGTTTCCATTGCTTTCCCATCTATTTGCCATGAAGTGATGGGACCAGACGCCATGATCTTCGTTTTCTGAATGTTGAATTTTAAGCCAACTCTTCACTCTCCTCTTTCACTTTCACCAAGAGGTTCTTTAGTTCCTCTTCACTTTCTGCCATAAGGGTAGTGTCATATGCATATCTGAGATTATTGATATTTCTCCCTGCAATCTTGATTCCAGCTTGTGCTTCATCCAGCCCAGCTTTTTGCATGATGTACTCTTCATATAAGTTAAATAAGCAGGGTAACGATATACAGCCCTGACGTACTCCTTTCCTGATTTGGAACCAGTCTGTTTTTCCATGTCCAATTTTAACTGTTGCTTCTTAACCTGCACACAGATTTGTCAGGAGGCAGGTCAGATGGTCTCGTATTCCAATCTCTTGAAGAATTTTCCACAGTTTGTAGTGATCCACACAGTCAAAGGCTTTGGCATAGTAAAGTCAAAGTAGATGCTTTTCTGGTAAACTTAGTCTGATGCAATAATTTTAAAAGTCCCTCCAGGAAATGCTCAGTCTCTTTGAGATGGAAAGGTTCAGTCTTGCAGATTGTTGCCCCTTCCATCTGCTTGATCCTTAAAGGTGACTGTCAGGTGTTAGCGAGAGGCAGGTCTGTGTGACTTTGCAGCACTGGAAATTGGTGTGGGTGGCTCTGATCCACTGACCCCCAGGTAGCTGTCTCCCGTCATTAGGCTGCTCTCTGCTGCCATTTGCAGACCAGGTGCGTGGCTGGCGTGACCATAGCTTGGCCACGCCCTCAGTGTACCTGAAGCCTCACTCCTATCCTTAATCAGCCTCACCTCAACGCATCTTCCACTCAGCCTGGCCAGACAGTCTACCAGACAGTTTGCACTGTGGGGCCACCTCATCCCTCACCATAAGGAGCCCCGTGGCAGGCCCAGTGGCCAGCGACCTTTGCACCTCTGGGCCAAGTGGACACTTCTGGCCACTGCCTATGTGTGCCACAGACAGCAAATCAGGATCCGGTTAGCCACATCCAGACCCCTCTTCTTTGCCAACCATGAAGTTCTGCCTGTTCCATCTTTATACCTAGGGTGCCTTTCCAACTGATATCTTGCTGGAGTTCCGAGCAAGGGTCCCTTGGCCCCCAGTGTTCCCATCAAATGATAGGACAGAAGCCCCCTAAGGCCCAGAATGGAGAGACTGGAGCCCAGGGCTCTCGCTTTCAGTTTCTTCTGCCGCTCGCTCCTCCCTCCCATAAAACTTGAGCTGCAAAGGGAATGTTGCCTCTTTATTTCCCTTTTGTCATGTGTCCCTTATCCCTGATGCTGGTCTCAGAGCTCAGCCTGAGGCAAGAGACAGTGGCACCATCTCTACTCTGGGATCCAGCTCACTGCCTAGTCCCCATGCATTAAACAAGAGGGGTTAATGGAATAATACATAAAATCTTCTAAGGCAACAATCTGACGAAACTTAAGATCTGCCTTGAGAATCCTATTTTGAGTGTCAGGAAGTCATTACTACCAGTTTCTTACTCTTCCTTCCTTTTATAACAATCGTATCTTCCCCAGGCAATTGAACATCTCAGGGCAATTAGGAAGAAGGTCATGTACTCAGAAGGCAAAAGGGAGAAGCCTAGTCACAGTCTGGAAACGTCCTCCCAGCAGCTAGCCACAGCCTTACTTGGCTGCCGCCTGGTCTCTATTCAGAGGGCTGCAATGTGTTATTAACTGCAAATGAAAACAGGATTCTTGTCATTGAAATAACATTCACTGATGCAGATGGCTTACTCAGAAACTTCTCTCACAGATTGCTCTGCTATAGCTCAGATGTGTTTAGGGAAAACCGCCTTTGTGTTGTTTTGCTGGCTTCTTTGTGGGGAGGGGAGGACAGGTGGGAGGGCTTGGCAGGGCTTGGCTGGTATGAACTTCTTTTTCTCACAAAGGGGTTTTCCCTGTTGCTTTATATAGTCTCGAGATGAAAACTGAGCTGAGAGCAGCACAAAGCACCCACCTTTCTAATCTGTGGCCTGCAGGGCAGGTTCCCGGTGTTAAATTCATTTCCTTGTTTTCTCCTTAGAAATTAAAGAGCAGAACAAGTGCAGGACAATCAAGACCACCCCTGCCAAAAGCTCCTCTGAGGTCAAATGTTACCTGAAGTCCAGTGTGTCTTTTTTGTTTGTTATTGGTTCTTTTTTGTTCTTTTTTTTTTTCCTCTAGAGAGCCAGAAAGATGAGAATGATCTGAATGAAGAGCAAGAAATACTCACTGAGATGATGCAAGTGATTGAGCAAAGGGACAAACTGGTGGATTCCTTAGAGGAACAACGCATCAGAGAGAAGGCTGAAGACCAGCACTTTGAAAGCTTCATATTCTCTAGGGGCAGTCAGCTGAGCAGGACGTGAGCAGGCCCCACAGGGAGCAAGCTGACCAGATTAGGCCAAGCACCCCACACTCACTTGTTCCTCCTTTCACAGGATGTTAGACCTGAAGCTATGCTGCAGTATTTTTTTTAATTAAGATTCTCTCATATGTACTCCAGCTGCCTAAGATACTTCCAGAGATTATAATGAAGAAAATATAGAGAGTCTTTTGAAATTGGCAGTCAACTTCAGCTGGTCTCGCAGATTGGAGATGACTTTGGCAGATAATCAGCATTGTTTTCTATAAAGAGTGACACAGAGATCAGTTTTCCTGCTGCTTTCATCATTTCTCTTCCCAATTCATTGAGTTACACATCTTAAGATTTTTAAGAAGCTGCCTTTTCATTACTATTGCCTTTTTTTTTTTTGCACGGGTGACCAGTTTCCAAATGTCAGAAAGCAGCAGCCGCCGTTTAAGGATTAGGTTAATATTTAAATTGTGCTTCCAGAGAAAGGGAAGAAACCTTGAGATTACTGATTACATAAAGCAAATAACTCATATAGCAGGTGTTAATTCAATCCAGGGTGAATTTAATTCACCAGGTGTATTTATAAGCCTTAATATAATATGCATAAGCAATGAGCATTTAATAGAACATTTGAGCCTTAATTTTATTTAAAAAAAAAAAAGAAAGAAAAAAGGAAATAAAACTTCTACTTCATACCAGCAGGATTGTTAGTTTTCACCAAATGCTATCGGCTTAGAAAAGCTTTTCATTTTTTTTTTTCAGAGCACTCTCTTTATTTCCCTGGAATATAGTGAAAAACATTTTTAGAAGATGAATAATTTTTAAAGACAGAACCAATATTTTAAAAAAGAATTTTGAAGTGCTTTTTTATATCTGCTGGTAATGGCAAAAAAGAAAACTCATTTGTTGATAAAATATTAGTGAGGTTGATGCTGCGACTGAAAGTGAACATTCTAGTGATCAAGGGTGGAAGATGCTTTCAGCGGTGTTCTCCTTAGGTCCAAACAGAGAAGTGTCTCTGACAGTCTGTACAGGGGCTTCCTGGAACTCCACAGGACAAGACAAGGCCACTTCTGCCTTCAAGGTGGAGTGAGGTGCAGTGGCCCCATTCATCAAATCCCAAATTGGATAAAGGATTTTTTCACTGTGGCATTTTCCATGGGAAAAAAAAGCTGGGAGGTGGAGTTTGTGCACTGACATGGGATTCCTGGGACATTTTGATGATTCATATGGAAACCAAAGAAAATATTTTAAATGGTGATTTGTTGTTTTAAAGTATTTGATTATTTTCTCTCAATGGGACTCTTTGAGGAGTCAGTCCATCACTGACAAGAGGGAGACTGGAGAAGTCATTGTTGTATGTTTGGCCTCTCATGTCTGCAAGTGTTTAAATGTATGTATTGTTGGATAAATGGTGCTTTGCAACTGCCTGGAGAGCTAAGTCTCCTTAATAGAAGTTGACCCATAAGCCACTTTTGTCTGAGATGCTCTCCATACATGACAATCTGGTCAGCTGATCAGGCTGGAACTTAGATGTACGCTTGCGTTTCCTGAGTCAGCCAATGTTCTGGGCAGTATTAAGTTGCAACCTTCCCATGGCATACCAAGTTCTAAAGGTTTGGCTCTTTTTCTTTCTTCTCTCCTTCCTTTTTCTTTTTTAACATAATCAGGTCTTCTAGTGCCTGAATCCCATTATTAGGAAATATATACAAGCATCTATTTCTCGCTCTCTCTGAAAACTGTGCCACTTAGGGCTATTTATCTATTTTTACTTATTTATATATTTGACGGAAATGGTTAAGGTGATTTCCTCATAATTCTGGTTTTCCTCTGTTATAATTTGGAGAAGACCTATTAACACTAAGCTATTAGTATATAAGCTATTTAATATACAATAACCCAGAAGTTTGGGGCATTAAGTTATATAGTATTAAAGAGTTATGGAGATAGTCAAAATAATACTTTCTGCCATCAGGCATTTAGAGGTAAGACTACAGATGTACCAGAATGTTAATTCATTTTAAGAAAGATACATAACTTCAGCTTTCCTTCTAGAACGGGTAGAAATATTCAAGCTTAGTCATCATTTGATGCTTGTATATATTTAACAGATGATGCTCAAATATGTCGTGCCTGGGTTGGTTTTGTGTGAGAGAATTAGGTGCCACTTAAAATTTTAACTTGTTCTATTTCAGTCTTAAAAGAAGATTCTCCCAAGAGGGCCAAAAAAGAAGGTGGTTCTCGGCCCCAGTATTCTGTTAATAGATGAGAGAAGAAATTTGTTCCTTTTCTCTTCCAGAGGTTATATCCTGTGGTTTAAGGGTCTTATCTCGCCGAGTTGAAACATAAACCTTGTATTTAACAGCCTTCTCCTTACTCTAGCTTTCAGTTTTCCCACTTAAAAACCATTTTAATGATCATTCCCAAAAGGACACAAAGACTGTGGCTGTTGAACTATGTTAAATGATTACAACAGAGACTGTCCTGAGACTCTCTAAAGGTAAAATGTTTGTACCATTTGAAACGTTTCTGTGTAGGCAATATGAGTAGAATCATGTTGAAAACAGATGGAGCCTTCACTTTTCCATAAAATAACACTTGTGATCAAGGCTGAACCATTTAGGATGAAACAGAAAGCCCCAGCCTCAGGTCATATTTCATATTCTCACACAGCTTTTAAGTTGAATGAAAGGTTCATGATTAAAATTTCAGAATTTTATGTAAGTTGGACCAAGAGGACAGTTCTTAAATTAAGCTTGCTCTCCCAAACCATTCATCTATTTATTTGTTTAATAAACATCTTCCAAATACCCATGGGATTCAGCAGCCCTGTGCTAGGTGAAAAATTCAGAAATAATATTATTCCTCTACCCACAAGTAAACACAAAGATAAACAAGTACAACTCCAAATAAGAATAAAGAATGGTTTTTATTATGAGTATCAACCTATTCTACTCACGTTTATCTCAAGTACAAAGACTTATCCCCCCAACTATTTGTAGTGTGTTCATATTTCTAAAACTGTGACAAATAATACCAGGTTATACTGTTTCATTTAAACCTTGACTTTGGCAGTGTTAGGCTGCTTGGAATCAATCCATGTTGAGATGCAACATGTTAATTGCAACTGAGAAAGGAAGTGGCAGGTGTTTCCACCTCTGATGAGCTGCAATGAAATTGATGTTTTCTGCATTCTGGAGGCAGATGACAATTCAGCGATGTCTGTCTTCCCAGGAAGCAGATTTACAGGCTTTTCCTTCCAAACTGAAAATGGCAGCAAGACCCACCCAGGTGGTTGATCAGAGAACTCCCTCAGCAGGGCAGAGGTGGCAGGGGGCAGCTGGGGCTGCCACGTGAATTGAGAGAGCGGCACGCATTGGCTGTAGTGAGCTCAAATGTAGGAGTTTATTGTAACAAGAAGGTTCACACACAGGGGAGGGTGTACTGTTTCACCTACTGTTTAACTTCTAACCTCACTGCTGAGTGGCTTGTGAAAGATTAATTTGCTCCAACAATTGGGAACTGAAATGATTTACATGTACACTGCTATAAATACTGAAATGGACCAAAAATAAATGGTTTTCTGTCTAGAAAATCCAAACATGTGGGCTTGGTCTGGCATCTCTAAGGGCAGCACCCATTTCATTTCTTAATCCCAATGAAAGCACATGAGCAAAGCTTTGATTTCATGTAGGAGTCTGTGAGTTATTGTTGGATGCTTTATTCCCTCCGGGGCACCTGGCAGGACTTACCTGGATGTGAGTGGGAGGAGGAGTGAAGGCTCACCTCAAGTGTATTCGCTCAACAAAGAAAGCTGTTCTCAGAGTTGGGGTGGAGGATAGAGGGGAACTCTCCTAGTCCCGACTCCTATTTCTCTTACCCAGTACAACCTGGTTTTGTATTTCATTCAAGCAACAGGAATACTCCCTTCTGCACAGGGCTGGCCCCTCCCTTCAGCTCACACTCTTTCAAGACTGAGGTTTTGGTTTATTTGTTTCTGCTCTTAATCCCAGCACATGCAAATTCATGAAATGTGAGCACAGCTCACCAGAAGAGCCACATCAGGTGAATAAAGTGCTGGTCCCATCATTTCACACTAAGTTGCCCCATCGTTTGAAAGCTTTTGTCTGCAGGTAGACCACTTGAAAAAATTCATTTTTTTTTCTTTTGACTGTCAGCAAAAAGTAAATGTAACTGCACATGAGAGCTCCTGCCCCACAAGTGCTAACTTGCCAAGGGTGAGGCTAGCCACCTTCCAGAGCATCGGCAAGTTTTCCTTCACCCTTGCAGGGGTTCATTCAGGCCCACAGAGCCACAGACTCTCAGCCTGGAGCTGACCGCATCGCTGCAGCTCACCACCCCTGGGCCTTCTGCGCACACTTGGTAGTTTCATGCTCACTCCCTCTCCCAGCTCATTTCTAGAGACAAAAAGAGCGGGACTTATGCTGTCCCAGCTCCCCTCAGGAGCCCTCTGACCCTGATAATGGTAATGGATCCTGCAAATTCACCTGCAAAAAGCTCTGTAGGGGCATTATTCCCTTAATCCTGAAAGCAAAATACTTAAGATAAACATTGCTCCATTCTGAGATGATAAGATGGAGACACAGAAGTCAGGAGCTTACCTGGTAGCCCAGGTACAAAGTAGGGAAACGGGTGAACCCAGACATTGGCCTCTAGAGCCCAGCCCTTCACCGCCCAGCTGTGTGACCTCGCTTGTGCCCCACCCAGACTTGTGCTTTGTGCTTGCCTGTTTCTTTCCTTGATTGGTTCCCACTGCCACGCTCTCCCAACACAGCAGTGGCCAGCCCTGTTCAGGGGAAATCTGGTACTAGAAGACCAAGCTGCCCTTTTGAACAGTTTCATTTCTTTCCATACTACATCTATATATACTCAAACACGAAAACAATTGTTTAAACGCTTAAATTATCTAAACCCCATCACCCCTTACAACCATCTTACAATAACCACGATTCTCTAGGAACAGGCATCTTGCTTATCCTGGGGACTCAAGTACTGCAGACGCACTGCCGTGGACACACCCCCAGGGGACTTTTTGCACTAAATTGAGAAGCAGGGCACTGTGCAACTCCAGCTCTAGTCCTGGGGTAGGGAGCCAAGAGCACAGGCCAAGGGGATGGGAGTGGAAGGCCAGGGAGCGTATTGGGGAATAGTGTGGCTTCTTCAGGTCCTTAGGAAGAGTGTGCAAAGGTGAAAGGAGGCGCAGGGATAGTGGGGAGCAAGACGGGGTCCCTGGGAAACAGTCCTCGAGCGCCTATGTGACCCTGAAACAAATCAACACTGATACTGGCGCAGCTGCCCATAGGACACTGGTGGCACAAGAATTCAGCTTCCTGCCCATCCCCAGAATAACAGAAACTGGATCCCTAAGAATTCGGAGGAAATACATGTGCGTGTGTATGGGGTAGTCCCCAAACCACAAGTGTGTGATTTGAAAACAAATCAATAGCTTAAAAAAAAAAAAAAAGTTATACTCATTCTAAACATAGTAAGCTGAGCATGAATCCCTAATTAGGGCTCAAATTCCAGCTCTTCTACTGTTCACTGGGTGATCCTGAACGACTCAGCTGTGCCTCAGCGTCTTCATCTGTGAAGTGGGGCTCCTCCTCTCTCCCTGCCTCCCTCTCCTCCTCTCTGCCTTGCAGCTTCCTTACAAGAGTGAGTCTGCCCTACACAGGCTCCAATTTTAAAATGGAAATGGCTAACAAATAACTTTGTAACTGGAATGACTGTGGTGAATCTCAAACTGTTCCAATCCCAGAGCAGAAACAGAAAATGACCCCCCAGATCTTGGCAGAACTGGTAAGAATGGGCAGTTCCCACAAGAGGAGATGTAAGCAGTAAACAAGTCCAAGAAATGCACTTCTCAGAGTGCTTTCACCTCCCTTTTGAGACTCTCTCTCTCTCTCTCTCTGAGCTGGTCTCTGCTGACTCTTGCCCAGCCTCTTGCAGATTTTTTTGGCTGATTCTTTAAATCCATTCTTAAGACACTGTCTGGCCCTGGTGATTTGACTGCATCTCACCCTTAGATGTAATACTTCTAACCCTTCTCCCTAAAAGGAAACTTTTAAGTATGAACAGCAAAATATCTTCCCCAGCAAAGACGGAGGCAGAGACTCTTACTCCTCTAGGCCACACAAATCTGGAGGTGAGTGTGGGAGAAAACTGGATTAGAATGGATTATAACAAGAGAAGATCTTGTTCCCCTGATCATCTGCCCTGGGAGGGAAGAGGGGAGACCCTGGGGATAATCTCAGTGGCCTGTGACACAGACCACACTTACAGAAACACCAGAACCCCAGGCATTCTTGCCTGGCGGAGTCTAAAGCAGCTGACAACTGTGTCTTTCTATCCTTAAAACGTTACTCCTGCTACTGATTCTCTGCAGGGTTCTCTATTCTTCTGCCAGATGACTCCAGAAAGAGCCACTGATTTTAAAGCTTCATTTCTACATGCAGTTGACACTCAGCTACCATGCTCAGGCGAGGAAATCCCCCTGCTAATGTTTACAGTTCATTCCTAGGCATCTGAAGGATAGGTAAGCAAGTCACATGTCTTCAAGAACTTGGGACAAATTCCCCCATGGCTGGATCAGAGACCATTTGAATAGAATCATCCATGGGATCCTCAAAAACATACTCACCCTCAGCCCATGATGTCACAAACCAAGACTGAGGTCTGCCAACCTCCCGCAGCCCCATATTCTAGCTCACCTAGAGAAGTACTCGTCCACCCCTACTCTCAGCAAGTAGGGACCCTGAAGGACACGGCCACTGGCAGCCTGGTCTTCAAAGGCCACTGCTAACACCCTGGAGTTCCTGAGGGGGACATGCAATGAGAATACTCACTTAAGACTCTGAGCCCAGGAGCCATGCCATTTTATCTCACATGTTCTTTTCATCCTGAAAACACGCTCTGCATTCAGTGGTTAAAAGTCTCAAGAGGCTGTATCTAGCTTTTCTCCACATCCCCTGATCCTGCTGCTTTGATGTGGTCAAACCTCCAGTGACTGATTGGGAGCCAGACCCTTTGTAAAACCCTCTTCATGACCTCCTGGGGCCTCCCATTTTTGTCCCTTAGATAGTGTATCAGTTTCCCTAGGGCTACAAAGTGCCACACCTGGGTGACTTAAAACAAGAAAAACTTAATCTCTTACTGTTCTGGAGGCCAGAAGTCCAAAATGAAAGTGTCTTCCAGGCAATGCTTCCTCTTAGGCCCCTGGAGGAGGGTGTTTGCTGGCCTCTTTCAGCTTCTGGTAGCCCCAGGCGTTCCTTGGCTGTGATGACACTCCAGTGAGCTTCTTTCTCTCATCCGTCTTCACAGCATCTTTCCTCTGTGCTTGTCTTTCTCCTCCCTCTCTCTCTTAATAATCTATTTATTTTTGGTTGGCTAGGTCTTCGTTGCTGTGCATGGGCTTCCTCTAACTGCTGAGTGGAGGCTGCTCTTCCTTGCGGGGCATGGGCTTCTCCTTAAGGTGGCTTCTCGCTGCAGAGCACAGGCCCTAGGTGCACAGGCTTCCAGGGTTGCCGCTTGTGGTCTCTAGAGCGTGGGCTCAGCAGCCGTGGTACAGGGCCTTTAGTTGCTCTGCGGCATGTGGGATCTTCCTGGACCAGGGATCAAACCTGTGTCCTCTGCATTGGCCAGGCAGATTCTTGTTCACTGTACCACCAGGGAAGGCCTCATCCTTCTCTTAACAACACTGGTCTTACTGGATTAGATGCCCATCCAGTATGACCCAAGGTGCTATTTTAACATTGCTAATTACATCTGCAATGACTTCATTCCCAAATAACATCACGTTCTAAGGCTCTAGGAGTTAGGACTTCAATATCTTTTTTAGGGGATACAATTCAACCTATAATAGATAGTATTCACAGTTGGGGAATGTGAAGATTTCCCCAGTGAAAGCCTCTTCCAGCTTGAATTTTACCTTAATTTGATTTGAAATGTTTGGTTTACCTCTATCCTGGATTTTAAACCTATGCAACAACAACAACAAAAAAAGGAAAGTAGCAAAATAAAACAATGCGAAAGACAGATGACAGATACACAGTTTATGAAATCTGTCTGAATGGAACACACAGACTCCAGTTTTCTGTCCATTATCTTAGTCGTTACTCTTTTACTATTCTTTTAATGGTTACCCTAGAGGTTACAACATGATTCCTCGATTTATCAAAGTCCAGGATAAATAGTTACTTTTAATTCTTCCCAGACAATGCCTGGATTTTAGAACTCAACTTCATTTACTCACTTCCCAATTTAAATGCTTTTGCTTTAGTGCATTTTAAGTTGATTTATATATTTGTAAACTCTGTAAGACACCATTATTGTCATTTTATATAGTCAGTATTCTTTTAGATACACCCATATATTTACCCTTTTATTTGTTCTTCTTCCATCTGGAAAAACTTTCTTCCTGCCGTACACTTTAGTATTTCCTCCTGTTTGGATCTGCTATTTATTGATAATTTTTCTCAGTGTGTTTTTTTACTGAAAATTCCCCTATTTTCACTTTGTCTACTAGAGTGGAGTATTTTGGAGTCCCAAATCAAGCAAGGGGGGCTTGCTGGGGGCCCGAGTTTGGTGCCACCTGAACTTCTCTTTGGCTGTGCGGGACCCTTGTTGCTGCGAGTGGACTTTCTTCCTACTTGTGGGGAGCGGGGCCTACTCTCCAGCTGGGGTGCGTGGACTCACTGCGGAGGCTTCTCTTGCTGTGGAGCACAGACTCCAGGGCACTCAGGCTGCTGCAGCTGTGGCTCTCCAGCTGAATCGCCCTGGGGCACGTGGGGTCTTTCAGGACCAGGGATCGAACCCATGTCCTCTGTATTGGCAGGCAGATTCTTAACCACTGGGCCATCAGGGAAGTCCCAGGTGCTGCCTGAACTTTTGTCTGAAAAAAAGTGAAAGTATTAGTCACTTGGTGGTGTCTGAGTCTTTGCAGTCCCATGGACTTGTCACTTGCCAGGCTCCTCTGTCCATGAGATTCTCCAGGCAAGAATACTGGAGTAGGTAGCTATTTGCTTCTCCAGGGGATCTTCCTGACCCAGGGACTGAACCTGGGTTTCCTGCATTGCAGGTGGGTTCTTCACTGTCTGAGCCATTGTCTACCTATCCTTGTGAGGTCGGTAGGTGGGTTAGGTTGGTAACTGCCCTGCTCAACCTCTTGGCTTCTCAGCTGCTACCTCTGAAACTGGCAGGTGCCTCTCAGCGGCAAGTGGTCCCAGGTGACAGGCTCAACTCTCTGGGGTTCGTCCTTCTCCTAGATCTCGGCCTTATACATTCTGTTAGCTTTCCAGTGCTCTCAAGTAGACTTATTTTACATCTGTGCAGCTTTTCCAGTTGTTCTCAGTGGGAGGCTTGGCCTGTATCACATAGTTGTCTGGTTGTCTGAAAAGCTGAACATCCAACTCCCACATATTTGTTGGGAAGATTCTGAGAAGCTGCCACATAACAATTTTGCTTAATCTCATTGATCAAAATTTACTCATCTGACTGCACCTTGCTGGGAAATATAGTCTTTATTCTGAAGGTCAATAATCCTAGCTGAAAACTAGATTCTATATCTCTTTGACAGAACAGATTCTAAGGGCTATCATTCTCTTGGTTATTTGCTATGTGATCTGAAGCAAGTTGTTTAAACTCCACATTTCAAGTTATTAATCTGTATAACGGAGGTAATAATAATATCACTTATGAGTCTCAAATGAGATACTAATAACGAATAGTTATTGAACTAAGGTTTGTTATCTGCTAGGCACTGAGCTGAGTAATTTATTTACACTAACTCTGTTGGTTATCCCAGCAACCTCTTGAGGAAAGTACTCATTTTGATGAGAAAATAGGCACAGAATGATTAAATTATAAAGATATTTGGCTGATGAAAGGTGACTTGAACCTCAGATCTTCACCATGACATGGTCTTGCCTTGTAAATCACAAAGCCCTACCTGCTGGAACTGTTGAGGAAAGATGAGAAGACTAGGATAGGAACAATGCTGGGTGCCTGAGAGCTGCATGTACTTAGCTAGAAAAATGGTCCTTTGTGGGAAGGTCTGGGGGCAAAAGTCACCTACTTGGAATGGAGTTTTGCATAACACGGGCCATTAGTCATCAGTTTCATCTTTCCCAAGGGTTAGATGATCAGAACAACTCAACTTACAGCTAAATCAAACGTGGGAGTTGGAGAAGGAGACCATAGAGATAAAGGGGAGCTTCCAGAGCATGTCATCCCATGGCTTCATTTTTAAAGAGCACCCATTTTTATAATGTGTGTAAACTGTTATTGAAGTAAAATGTACATAAAGAAAATTGCTCAAATTATTAAGTAAATGCTCTATGGATTTTTAAAGTAAATTCCCCCAATTAACCAGTATCCAGATCAAGAAACAGCATCACCAGCTCCAGTAGCCTCTCTCATATTAACATCTTCCCCCCTGCCCTGTTATAGACACTACTGCTCCCAAAGGCCATTAGTCATCAGTTTCATCTTTCCCAAGGGTTAGATGATCAGAACAACTCAACTTACAGCTAAATCAAACGTGGGAGTTGGAGAAGGAGACCATAGAGATAAAGGGGAGCTTCCAGAGCATGTCATCCCATGGCTTCATTTTTAAAGAGCACCCATTTTTATAATGTGTGTAAACTGTTATTGAAGTAAAATGTACATAAAGAAAATTGCTCAAATTATTAAGTAAATGCTCTATGGATTTTTAAAGTAAATTCCCCCAATTAACCAGTATCCAGATCAAGAAACAGCATCACCAGCTCCAGTAGCCTCTCTCATATTAACATCTTCCCCCCTGCCCTGTTATAGACACTACTGCTCCCAAGCCTAATCACTAACCTGACTCTAACACCAGAGACTAGTTTTGCTATTTATGAACTTCCTATGAATAGAATGATACAGCATATGCTCCTTTATGTCTGAATTTTTTCACTCAACATTATATTGTGAAGGACATTCCTATTGCTGCTTATAGTTGCGAATTGTTCATTCTTATTGTTGTATAACATTCCATTGTCTGACTATTCCAATTTATCAATTCAACTGTTAACAGGTGTTTAAATGGTGCTGCTATGAATTTTCTAGACCATGTATCCAGGTAAACAAATGTGCTCATTTTGTTGGGCATAATCTAGGTTGAAATTATTGATGATAAGGTAAGTGGGGTGTCCAGTGAGTAGGAATTATCTTGACTTTACCTTATTGATTATGGAAATGAAGTACAGAAGGGCAGATATTTGTCCAAGGTCATCTAGCCACTGAGCCAGGACTTGAACGTGGGTTCTCTTCTCCCAGAGCAGCTGGCTTGGGTCTAGATCTTGAAGAGAGACTGACTAGAGAGTTAGTAGTCTCACAGCAACACACATATAACTGATGAGCCATCCTCATCATCTAACCACTGGATAAGATGAAACCGATGGCCAAGCATGAGAGAGACAGCTAGCTGGTCAGTGCAGCCAGAAGTGTAAAAGCCAAGTGAGCCTGGAGTGAGCTGCTGCGGCTCCTTCTTTGCATCTTATTAATCAAACAACAGCCTGTGGTGTATGTCCCTGATTAAGCTAGATTCGAATTCAGTCTACTTCAGTGCCAGGCACCATGAAAGCTGCCTTCCAATATATTACTGATTTAATTTTGAACAAATTGGTATCATAAGGATATGATATCAAATTCTGGCATATGAATTGCCAGAACAATTCATATCCATAAGGACTATATTATCAAGAGAATATATGACATCTATAAGAAAACCGCAAGAATTTATAATAGTGTTTTTCAAACAATCCACAGTGAAGGTTCAATCCATTGCAGATCAACATTTTTGTAATATACAATAAAAAGGAATAAATGTAAAACTGCACTGTTAAATTGTATAGAAGTTTCTAAACACTCTCAGTTTCTATCTTTAGATCAAGGACTAAGAGCAGTTTGCAGACAACACTGGTCTTCAGACTACACTTTGAATAACATTGATTTATATATAATTCACCATCCATTCCACCTGGGGTTTCAAGAGAGATTGAGAATTATCTAAGAGGCAGAAAATTTGAATAAAAAAACAGCTGTGTGATTTTGAGACCTTGGAGGCCATTCACACCCGTATAGGTTACTGTCACATCAACAGGAGTTTAACAGTCCTTGCCTTTATCGACATAGACCATTCCAAAAAATTCTTGCACAGAAAGATAAAAGGTACAAATAACTTCGTCGTTTAAGGACGTCATCCACAATCTCATTGAAATGAACATAAAACCCTTAAGCTTTTCAATAGCTAGCATTAAAGACTATTTACTCTCCGAGACACTTTGAAAGTTTACCTTGTATCCACCAATCCTAAACTAGTCTATCACAATCCTTAGTCAAAATTAATCAAACACTACGGGCTCCAAAATCACTGCAGATGGTGACTGCAGCCATGAAATTAGAAGACGCTTACTCCTTGGAAGAAAAGTTATGACCAACCTGGATAGTATATTCAAAAGCAGAGACATTACTTTGCCAACTAAGGTCTGCCTAGTCAAGGCTATGGTTTTTCCTGTGGTCATGTATGGATGTGAAAGTTGGACTGTGAAGAAAGCTGAACGCCGAAGAATCGATGCTTTTGAACTGTGGTGTTGGAGAAGACTCTTGAGAGTCCCTTGGACTGCAAGGAGATCCAACCAGTCCATTCTGAAGGAGATCAACCCTGGGATTTCTTTGGAAGGAATGATGCTAAAGCTGAAACTCCAGTACTTTGGCCACCTCATGNGAGTCCCTTGGACTGCAAGGAGATCCAACCAGTCCATTCTGAAGGAGATCAACCCTGGGATTTCTTTGGAAGGACTGATGCTAAAGCTGAAACTCCAGTACTTTGGCCACCTCATGTGAAGAGTTGACTCATTGGAAAAGACTCTGATGCTGGGAGGGATTGGGGGCAGGAGGAGAAGGGGACGACCGAGGATGAGATGGTTAGATGGCATCACGTACTTGATGGACGTGATACTGAGTGAACTCCGGGAGATGGTGATGGACAGGGAGGCCTGGCGTGCTGCGATTCATGGGGTCGCAAAGAGTCGGACACGACTGAGCGACTGAACTGAACTGAACTGAACTCACAATACATAATAGTTATTCAAAAATGCAAACATCCACTTCAAAATCATGATCTATACTTCTCTTAAACACATTGTTTTGCTCCAAAAAATTATATATTTCCCTGGTTGGAAATGTCTACAGAGGTTATCTCATCATCCCAGGCCCTATTCCTCTACAAAAACATGGTATTAATTCTGGAATATGGGCTTCCCTGGTGGCTCACATGGTAAAGAATCCACCTGCAATGCAGGAGACCCTGGGTTAGGAAGATCCCCTGGAGGAGGGCATGGCAACCCACTCCAGTATTCTTGCCTGGAGAATCCCCATGGATAGAGGAGCCTGGTGGGCTACAGTTCATGGGGTCACAAAGAGTCAGACATGACTGAGCAACTAAACACACACACATGTTCTGGGATACATCATTCTTAAAAGTGCCCTCTGTACTTTAATTACTTTCTGTGATGACAGATTCACCACATATTCCTGCTTCTTCTAATGTCAAGCCATTCAAAACTCAGAAAAATATTTCTTTTTTTAACCATTTATCAATTATTTATTTTTATTTTTTAACTTTACAATATTGTATTGATTTTGCCATATTTCTTTATTATTGACACAAAGAATCTTCTTGTACATATTCCTCAAGAGTTGTCCATTTTGGATGGACAGACACACACTGTTATACTTAAAACTAATAACCAACAAGAATCTACTGTATAGTACATGGAACTCTGCTCAATGTTATGTGGCAACCCAGATTGGAGGGGAGTTTGGGGAAGAATGGATACATGTATATGTATGATTGAGTCCCTTTGCTGTTCACCCGAAACTATCACAACATTGTTAATTGGCTACACCAAAATACAAAATCTTGGAGAAGGAAATAGCAACCCACTCTAGTACAAGAGCCTGGAGAATCCCATGGAGAGAGGAGTCTGGTGATCTGCGGTCCAAGAGGTGGCAGAGTCAGACATGACTGAGTGACTAACACAACACTAATATATAAAATAAAAAGTTAAAAAAAATAAGAGGGGATATATGTATATCTGATTTTGCTGTACAGTCAGTTCAGTCACTCAGTTGCGTTCAACTCTGTGTCCCACGGACTGCAGCACACCAGGCTTTAAATAATCAACTAGTGAATATCTAGAACCATAAGAATGAATTTAAGATGTTTTGCATTTTCCCAAATAAATTTTGTATATCTATCATTTTAATTCTATAAGCTACTATACTTAAGTTAAAAAGTTGTTTACATTTACCCAGATGAAAGATTGGTAAAATTCCAATTTTTAGGAATTTCTACTTCTCCTTTTGCCTCAATCTTTCCCAGCATCAGGGTCTTTTCCAATGAATCAGTTCTTCACATCAAGTGGCCAATTACTAGAGCTTCAGCTTCAACATCAGTCCTTTCAATGAATATTCAGGACTGATCATCTTTAGGATTGATTGGTTTGATCTCCTTGATATCCAAGGGACTCTCAAGAGTCTGCTCCAATACCAGAGTTCAAAAGCATCAATTCTTTGGTGCTCAGCTTTCTTTATAGTCCAACTCTCACATCCATACATGACTACCAGAAAAACCATAGCTTTGACTATATAGATCTCTGTTGGTAAAGTAATGTCTCTGCTTTTTAATACACTGTCTAGTTTTTTCATAACTTTTCTTCCTATGAGCAAGCATCTTTTAATTTCACACCATCTGGAGTGATTTTGGAGTGCAAGAAAATAAAGTCTACCACTGTTTCCATTATTTCTCCATGTATTTGCCATGAAGTGAAGGGTTCAGATGTCACAGTCTTAGTTTTCTGAATGTTGAGATTTAAGTCAGGTTTTTCACTCCGCCTTTCACTTTCATCAAGTCTCTCCAGTTCCCTCTTTGCTTTCTGCCCATAAGGGTGGTGTCATCTGCATATCTGAAGTTATTGATATTTCTCCCTGCAATCTTGATCCAGCCTGTGCTTCAACCAGCCCAGCATTTCCCATGATGTACTCTACATATGAGTAAAATAAGCAGGGTGACAATATAAAGTCTTGATGTTATCCATTTCCAGTTTGGAACCAGTCCATTGCTCCATGTCCAGTTCTAACTGTTGCTTCTTGACTTGCATATAGTTTTCTCAGGAGGCAGGTAAGGTGGTCTGATATTCCCATCTCTTTAAGAATCTTCCACTGTGATACACACAGTCAACAGCTTTAGCATAGTCAATAAACCAGAACTAGATTTTTTTTCTGGAATTCTCTTGCTTTTTATGTGATCCAACAGATGTTGGCAATTTGATTTTTGGTTCCTCTGCCTTTTCTAAATCCAGATTGTACACCTGGAAGTTTTTCATTCATGTACTGTTGAAGACTACTTTGGAGAATTTTGAGCATTACTTTCCTAGCATGCGAGATGAGTGCAATTGTGTGATAGTTTGAACAATCTTTGGCATTGCCTTTCTTTGTGATTAGAATGAAAGCTGATCTTTTCCAGTCTTGTGGCTAGTGCTGAGTTTTCCAAATTTGCTGGCATATTGAGAGCAGCACTTTAATAGCATCATCTTTTAAGATTTGAAATAGCTCAGATGGAATTCCATCACCTCCACTAGCTTTGTTCAAGTGATGTTTCCTAAGGCACACTTGACTTCACACTCCAGGATGTCTGGCTCTAGGCATGTAATCACACCATCATGGTTATCTGGGTCATTAAGATCTTTTTTTGTACAATTCTTCTGTGTATTCTTCTCACCACTTCTTAATATCTTCTGCTTTCTTATCTCTCCTTGCTATTCTTTGAAATTCTATTCAGATGAATATCTCTTTCCTTTTCTCCTTTGCCTTTCACTTTTCTTCTTTTCTTAGCTATGTGTAAGGCCTCCTCAGACAACCACTTTGCCTTTTTGCACTTCTTCTTTTTGGAGATGGTGTTGATCTCTACCCATTGTACAGTGTTGCAAACCTGCATACATAGTTCTTCAGGTACTCTATCTATCAGATCTAATCCTTTGAATCTGTTTGTCACTTCCACTGTATAATCATAAGGGATTTGATTTAGGTCATACCTTAATTGCCTAGTGGTTTTCCCTACTTTCTTCAATTTAAGTCTGAATTTGGCAATAAGGAGTTCATGATCTGAGCCACGATCAGCTTCCAGTCCTGTTTTTGTTGACCGTATAGAGCTTCTCCATCTTTGGCTGCAAAGGATATAATCAATCTGATTTCAGTATTGACTGTCTGGTGATGTTCATGTGTAGAGTCGTCTCTTTTCTTTGCTATGACCAGTGTTTTTCTCTTGACAAAACTCTGTTAGCCTTTGTGCTGCTTTATTTTGTAGTCCAAGGCCAAACCTACCTGTTACTTCAGGTATCTCTTGACATCCTATTTTACATTCCATTCCCCTATTTTTTTTTCTTTTTTTGGTGTTAGTTCTACAATGTCTTGTAGGTCTTCATAGGACCATTCAATTTCAGCTCCTTTGGCATTAGTGGTTGGGTCATAGACCTGGATTACTGTGATATTCTATGGTTTGCCTTGGAAACGAACAGAGATCATACTGTAATTTTGAGATTGCACCCAAATACTGCATTTCAGACTCTTGTTGGCTATGAGAACAACTCCATTTCTGCTAGGGAATTTTTGCCCACAGTAGTAGATCCTCTGAATTAATTCACTGATTCCTGAAATGTCAGTGTTTACTCTTGCCATCTCCTGTTTGACCATTTCCAATTTATCTTCATTCATGGACCTAACATTCCAGGTTCTTATGCAATATTGTTCTTTACAGCATTGGACTTCACTGTAGGAAATTTTAGAAGTTCTTAGGAGGAAAGTAAAATGATATATCAGAAACTTAGATCTACATGGAGTAAGGAAACGTATCAGAAAGGAATAAGTGTAAGTAAAATTAAAATTGAATAAAGTGGGGAAAACCACTAAACCATTCAGGTATGACCTAAGTCAAATCCCTTATACAGTGGAAGTGAGAAATAGATTTAAGGGACTAGATCTGATAGATAGAGTGCCTGATGAACTATGGACAGAGGTTTGTGACACTGTACAGGAGACATGGATCGAGACCATCTCCATGGAAAAGAAATGCAAAAAAGCAAAATGGCTCTCTGGGGAAGCCCTACAAATAGCTGTGAAAAGAAGAGAAGCAAAAAGCAAAGGAGAAAAGGAAAGATATACCCATTTGGATGCAGAGTTCCAAAGAATAGCAAGGAAAGATAAGAAAGCCTTCCTCAGCGATCAATGCAAAGAAATAGAGGGAAACAATAGAATGGGGAAAACTAGATCTCTTCAAGAAAATTAGAGATACCAAGGTAACATTTCATGCAAAGATGAGCTCAATAAAGGACAGAAATTGTTTGGACCTGAAAGAAGCAGAAGGTATTAAGAAGAGGTGGCAAGAATACACAGAAGAACTGTACAAAAAAGATCTTCACGACCCAGATAATCATGATGGTGTGATCACTCACCTAGAGCCACACATCCTGAAGTGTGAAGTCAAGTGGGCCTTAGGAAGCATCACTACAAAAAAGGCTAGTGGAAGTGATGGAATTCCAGTTGAGTTATCTCAAATCCTAAAAGATAATGTTGTGAAAGTGCTGCACTCAATATGTCAGCAAATTTGGAAAACTCAGCAGCGGCCACAGGGCTGGAAAAAGTCAGTTTTCATTCCAATCCCAAAGAAAGGCAATGCCAAAGAATGCTCAAACTACCACGCAATTGCACTCATCTCACACATTAGTAAAGTGATGCTCAAAATTCTCCAAGCCAGGCTTCAGCAATACATGAACCATGAACTTCCAGATGTTCAAGCTGGTTTTAGAAAAGGCAGAGGAACCAAAGATCAAATTACCAATATCTGCTAGATCATGGAAAAAGCAAAGGAGTTCCAGAGAAACATCTATTTCTGCATCTATTTCTGCTTTATTGACTATGCCAAAGCCTTTGACTGTGTGGATCACAATAAACTGTGGAAAATTCTGAAAGAGATGGGAATACCAGACCACCTAACCTGCCTCTTGAGAAATCTGTATGCAGGTCAGGAAGCAACAGTTAGAACTGCACATGGAACAACAGACTGGTTCCAAATAGGAAAAGGAGTACGTCAAGGCTGTATATTGTCACCCTGCTTATTTAACTTATATGCAGAGTACATCATGAGAAACGCTGGACTGGAAGAAACACAAGCTGGAATCAAGATTGCCGGGAGAAATATCAATAACCTCAGATATGCAGATGACACCACCCTTATGGCAGAAAGTGAAGAGGAACTAAAAAGCCTCTTGATGAAAGTGAAAGAGGAGAGTGAAAAAGTTGGCTTAAAGCTCTACATTCAGAAAACTAAGATCTGGTCCCATCACTTCATGGGAAATAGATGGGGAAACAGTAGAAACAGTGTCAGACTATTTTTTGGGACTCCAAAATCACTGCAGATGGTGATTGTAGCCATGAAATTAAAAGACGCTTACTCTTTGGAAGGAAAGTTATGACCAACCTAGACAGCATATCGAAAAGCAGAGACATTACTTTGCCAACAAAGGTCCATCTAGTCAAGGCTATGGTTTTTCCAGTAGTCATGTATGGATGTGAGAGTTGGGCTATAAAGAAAGCTGAGTGCCAAAGAATTGAATGTTTGGAACTGTGGTGTTGGAGAAGACTCCTGAAAGTCCCTTGGACTGCAAGGAGATCCAACCAGTCCATCTTAAAGGAGACCAGTCCTGGGTGTTCATTAGAAGGACTGATGTTGAAGCTGAACCTCCAGTACTTTGGCCACCTGATGCGGAAAGCTGACTGATTTGAAAAGGCGCTGATGTGGGGAAAGATTGAGGGCAGGAGGAGAAGGGGATGACAGATGATGAGGTGGTTGGATGGCATCACTGTCTCATGGATATGAGTTTGGGTAGGCTCTGGGAGTTGGTGATGGACAGGAAGGCCTGGTGTGCTGCAGTTCATGGGGTCGCAAAGAGTCAGACATTGAACTGAACTGAACTGAACTGAAATATACTCTTACCATATGATCCAGCAATCACGCTAGTTGATATTTACTCAAAGAGTTGAAAAATGTATCCACACAAAAACTGACACATAAATGTTTATGTGCTTCATTTATAATAGCCTACATTTGGAAGCAACCCAGATACGCTTCAGTGAGTGAATGGGCAAACTGTGGTACATCCAGATGGTTGAATATTATTTAGTGCTATAAAATAATGAGCCACCAAGCCATGAAAAGACACAGAGGAATCTTAAGTTCATATTACTAAGTAAAAGAAACCAATTTAAAAAGGCAGCATACTGTATGTTTCCAACTATATGACATTCTAGAAATGGCAAAACTGCAGACAGCTAAAGATTGCCATGGGTTCATGGCAAAGGAGGGATAAATAAGGCAGAGAGGATTTGGGGCAGTAAATCTATTCTATAAGAGATTATAATGGTAGACATCTGGCATAATGTATTTTTCCAAACCCATAGAACACAACACCAAGAGTGAAATTTAATGTAAACTATGGACTTTGGGTAATAAGTTTCATTAATGGTAAAAAAAAAAAAACTGTACCTCTCTGGTGCAAGTTGATGGTAAAGGGGGGCTGTGTGTATGTGGGGGTTAGAAAGTATACAGGAAATCTCTCTGCTATCTGCTCAATTTTGCTGTGAAGCCAAAAGTGCACGGTCTAAAAGCCATAATGAAACACCAAGACAGGTCCATTAGAAAGACCAAAATTAATTAGCTATTCAAGAGAACATGGAGCAATCAGACCCAATGTATTGCTGGCAAGTGTATAAAATAGTACAACTACTTAAAAAACTATTTAGCTATTTCTTAAAACCTACATTGTAAGTGAAAGTGTTAGTTGCTCAGTCATGTCTGACTCTTTGTGACCCCATGACCTGTAGCCTGCCAGCCTCCTCTGTCCATGGAATTTTCCAGGTAAGAATACTGGAGTGGGTAGCCATTCCCTTCTCCAGGGGATTTTTCTGACCCAGAGATTGAACCCAGGTCTCCTTTTGCAGGTGGATTATTTACCATCTGAGCCACCAAGGAAGCCTAAAATCTACACGGTGACCAAGCAAATCTATTCCTATGTATTTATCCAAAACAAGCAAAACTATGTATTCACAAAAGGCCTTCCACAAGAGTGTTCATAGCAGCTTTATTCACAATAACAACAAAGTTGAAAAATCTAAATGTCCATTAACAGATGAATAAATTGTAATATATTTATACAGTGGAATTTGCTTCAGGAATTATAAGGAATAAATTACTTATACATATAAACTGAACCTCAAAAATATGCTGAGCAAAAGACGCTAAACACACAAAAAATATGCTGTATGATTTCATTTATATGAAGCCAGGCTATATGCACAATGGAGGAGGAAATGATGATGTAAATATTCCTTCCTGAAGCACGTATGTCAAAACTGAATAATACATTTGATGAGCATATAAATTATACCTCAATTTCAAAGGGGCATGTTCTCTGATATTTACTCTTTCCCACTACCAACAACTGACCGCTGAGACAAGCTATCTAATCCCTTCAGGCATAAGGAATAAGAAAGGGAACTCCAGTGTTTGGAACCTCCACAGAGACAGGCTCTTGGGCATTCTTGGAGGGATGATGTGGGGTGGGAGGTGGGAGGGGGGTTCATGTTTGGGAGTTCGTGTAAAAAAATAAAAAAATATAAAAAATAAATAAATAAAACTGAAAAAAAAATGGAAGCTCTATAAATAAATAAATAAATAAATAATAAAATTAAAAAAAAAAAAAAAGAATACTGAGCTCCTGACACTGCTCAAAACCAAGAACACGGGAAAGGGCCTGTGTTTCCCCTGAACTCAATTTGCCCAGAACCCACAGAGGGGCAGCAAAGGCCAGAGGAGAAAGCCTGGGTGTCACAGGGTGGTGGTACCTGCATGAAAGAGGGCTGCAGGCAGCTTTTTCATAATATTTTGTTATTGTAGACAGTGAAACATGCTACTCTAGTCTCATTCTGAGTCTCCAAGTTCTTCAGAATGATTGAAAGTTCTGCTTTCAAAATCAATGGGAAAAGTGTCATCCTTGATGACTTAACATGATGATGTAGAAAGTATATGGAGTCATCCATCATCTTTTGTGAGGAAAGCTGTGTGCACCATAGAAACAGCTGGAGGTGTCAGTGGCTGCTACTCACCTCCTAAAACTCACCCAAATAACATGCTGCTTGCCAGCCTGCCACATGTTCAAGCGAGATGTGGTAGATTGATAGGGTTCTACTGATATTATTTGGCCCACTGAGTTGCCAACTGGAAAATTAAGGGTTTTACATAAAATTCTGGATTCACAACTTCTCTAGAAAAATTAGAGCTACAATGAAATATAGAAATAACATGAGTGACTCTGTGCCTGAATCCTCTCATGGCAAAACCCACTGGTGCTGAGTGAGACCTGATCTCTGGTATAGGGCTATGCCATCTCTGCTTCCCCACAGTATTTCCCTGGCCCACTTGTTCCCTTTATGAGTTGTTGAACTCCTCGCTTAGGGTTTCCTTCAAACTGTAGCTATTTGACCTTCTTCACTTCCAAGAGCCTGGGAGAAAATTTCCCATTGACAATACAGCAAGTTTTTATATAGAATTGCAAAAAACAAGGCACAGAACCAATTATTGCCTAAATAACTGTGAATAACATTGTGAGAAACACAATGTTTCCGAATAAGTGGACTGTACCCTTAAGAAATCTCCTGCCCCTCCCTGAGTCTTAATTTTCTGACCTGAAAGATAAGGAAATGAGTTTAACCATCTTTATTGGCTTATTTTTCTATGATTATCTAACTGTCTTGGCAGATACCACCTTCAGCAGACAGAAATCTCTTATACTTGTTTTTCAACCAATTCAATAAGAAGAGTGCATGTTCCTGAAACCTTCCTTTATGACCAAGCTGGCATGTAAATGATCAAGCAGAACAGCCAGCACTTAAGAATACTGAGTTCCCAACCTACTCAAAACTAAGAGTGAAGGAAGAGGCCTGTGTTCTACCTGAGTATCTACTCCCTTGCTTGGTGCTCTTCAGCCTGCCTGGGCCCCACCAGGGCAGCGGAAGTGACCCCCAACAACAAGGGTAGATTTAAATATTAAAACCCTTATTGAACTTCATTATGAAATTTCCACAGCCTTATTCATTCACAATCATGTTGCAGGGTAAATAGAAAAGACTTAACAACTATGTAAAACCTCTTGATGAAAATATCAGGGAAATATTTGTGGGTGAACCAGGGCAGTCTCAGAAGGCTGATCCTTCCTTGCAATATCTTAATATAATTTGGCCTACCAAGCAATCTGCACACTTTGAGATGGTCCCATTTGTTGCTAAATTTCAGTTCATATTAATATAAGATCAAGAATATTACTTTAAATAATATTTAAATATATGACTTTATGGAAGCTTTTTGGGCTTCCTTGGTGGCCCAGATGGTAAGGAACCTGTCTACCATGAGGGAGACTGGGTTCAATCCCTGGGTTGGAAAGATCTCCTGGAGAAGGGAATGGCAACCCACTCAGTGTGCTTACCTGGAGAATTCCATGGACAGAGGAGCCTGGCGAGCTACAGTCCATGGAGTCACAAAGAGTCCGACACAACTGAGCAACTAACATAACAACACACACACGGAAGCAAAGTATACAACTGGCATTTAATTAACAGATTATGTTCCAGCCACTTTATAAATGCACACTATGTTCTTTAAGCTTTATAAGGCCCCATTTTACATATGAGGAAAATGGGCGCAGAAGGGTGAAGCAACCTGTTGAAGATCACTTAGCTAAGCTAGGTAAAATCTCAGCAGTGCTGACTTTCTAACTCAGAAAACCCAGCTCCAAAACTTATGCTTTGTAAAGCTTTGTGATATTATAGTCTCCTTCCTTTCACATTGTACTAAAATTAAGAGATTCCTTGAACCTTATTAAATCAATAGATAACTTTCTGTCCACATGCAGAGGATGGCAGCATTCACATGCTCCCCTTCTATGACTCAAGGCATTCACATGCCTCCATGTCCTTGATATGAGCCTGAAACAATTAGAAGCTAAGAAACTATTTGTCCAGAATACTGTGATCCCTTCATCACATGCTTTCAGGACTCATACATCATGGTTTCCATAAACTTCCTGGACGCTTAGGAACTTACATGCTCAAAACACATTTTTCTCTGTGTTTTGGAGAGCTCTGGATAAAATAACAATGATGATAATAAGACAAATGCTGAGAGTACCTACTGTGCATGGAGTGCTCAGCTGCATCCTTCTTACAGGTAATTTCTCTCAGTCACCCTCCCAATAAGAAGTTGTCCCTGCTTGACCTTGGGTGCAAATGAGAAATTCACAGTCAGGAACCCATGGGCATGATAAAGAGCCCTGGTCCTGGGGCAGAACACCAAAGGAATGGTTAAAGTTCCCTTCATTCTCTAGAATAAAACTAATCACACTGTTTTGGGCATTTGGAACACAGCTGTGACACCTGAGAGCATCAGTCCATTTGCAGCATAGGTGGTCCCCTCTGCTCACAATGCTCTCCTCTTCCAGAACCTCAGCTCTCCCTTGCCTGTTAAACTTCTTAGTCGCCAAGGATCAGCTCCAACTCCCTCTCCTCAGTGGTATAGTATAACTTCCTCCAGTAGGTGAGGGTCTCCTTTCTGGGCGCCACTGCTCCTTGGAGGTGTCCCACCCAGCAAGAACCACAGACTGTCCACCATCTTTTGATGGTTTTATCTCCCCTAGATCTGGGAGCTTGTTCTGTGTGAGCTCATACCTGCAAGTCATAGTGAGGAGCCTATCAGTCTCTCTCCTGGCAGCAGCCAAGCTTGAGCCTCCTCTGGCTCTCTTCCTATGGATCCAACTATTCTCTTGTTCCAGAGATTGCAAGAACCTCTGGTCTGCAACCTTCTCCATTCTAATGCCCTTACCTGAATTTTCAATAGGCTGTCATCCATGCACCTCTATTTCTGCTCTCATTTCTATTCCTCTAGTTCAGGCCTTGTTTCCTCCCACCAGGCTATGGAGATGGATTTTTGACCAGTTTTCCATTCCTGCACCCTCTTAGAGAGCCTGGTCTCAGCACGGCTCATACCTAGCTATGCACCTTTGCTCAGAGACTGTCAGTGCTTTTTCAGTGGTGCTAACAAAGTACTATCTGGTGATCTGGGCAACTGTGGACAAGGCAAGACTTCAGCTCTGGTGTCTTATCAGCCTGTCTCCCCCTGGTCTCAGAAAACATTCTCCAAACCAAGAACTCTTTCTTTCTTTCTTTCTTTCTTTCTTTCTTTTTTAATGTACACTCATGGACTGTTTCTTAACATGCCCATACTCCTCATCTCCAAGCTCTTGCTCACACAAAGCTTCTACCTGTCTATTGGTTTCTTCAGAACAAGGCTCCCTTTAGTAACCAGCCCCTCCTTGCCCATGTTCAGCTGAGGCATCCCCATCTGGATCAGGGTCCTCACCAGCTCTGCAGACCACAGGCAGCAGCTACACCTCTGAAGTCCATGCCAGCCTCTACCTCACACTGGCAGGTTTCGGGAAAAAGGGAAATGACTGATTTTCATTCAAGGAGGGTGAAGAATTAGGAAGACACAATCACAGGATGCAGACTCAGTAAGCCAGCCAGAACCCAGAACACAAACTTAGAGGTGAGTGGGAAAACGCATGCTAACTTTCTGCCAAGACTCCATGGGACCTACTGCTCATGAGATAGGTACTTGAATCAAATTTTACATATATCATGTTTTTTTTTCCAGAAATAAATTCAGTCTACAATTTGAGTTTCTACAAAGTATTTCTTAGATAGATTTCCATGTCAATCTATATTGACCCAAAATAAAGCTATTTTCAATAGTTCATATCAAAAGGACACAGAAGCCAACTTGAAAGGGATTCCATTGACCAAATCTGGGAAACTTTGTGGATCAAAAGGAATAATCTTGGTGAATGATTACAAAACACTGAATTTAAAAAATTTTATGATTCCATAGTGACTAGTCAAGGCTATGGTTTTTCCAGTAGTCACGTGTGGATGTGAGAGTTGGACTGTGAAGAAAGCTGAGCGCCAAAGAATTGATGCTTTTGAACTGTGGTATTGGAGAAGATTCTTGAGAGTCCCTTGGACTGCAAGGAGATCCAACCAGTCCATTCTAAAGGAGATCAGTCCTAGGTGTTCTTTGGAAGGACTGATGCTGAAGCTCTTCTGATACTTTGGCAACCTGATGGAAAGAGTTTACTCATTGGAAAAGACTCTGATGCTGGGAGGGATTGGGGGCAGGAGGAGAAGGGGACGACAGAAGATGAGATGGCTGGATAGCATCACTGACTCGATGGACTTGAGTCTGAGTGAACTCCGGGAGTTGGTCATGGACAGGGAGGCCTGACATGCTGCAGTTCATGGGGTCACAAAGAGTCAGACATGACTGAGTGACTGAACTGAACTGAAAGCTATTTTCAAGCATTACAAAGAGCAAGCTGTATGAGAAGGGAGGGCTTTCCCTCAAGTTTTTCTCCTCCCAAACCCCAATACACACACACACACACACACACATACACACACACAGAAACAGTGTAGGGCCTTACTGATTGCCAGAGCTTATGGAAGGGTGCCTATCCCAAAGGCACCCACCTCAGAATTGTCACTTCTTATCAGGCCCCTGTTTCTCTAGAGTGGGATTGTGAGCAAAGTCAGGTGGGGTTGTGAGCAAAGTCAGGTCCATCCCTTTCCTGGAGAAATGGGTGTGAGAAATCACCAATTAAGTAACATGAACAGCTGCTCTGTTGGGCACACAAGTCAATGCCTTCGTCTGATATACACAAATCACGTGACCACATGCTCATACATATGCACCTGCCCATGTTTGCCATGGACTGCTTCCTGCCATGTCAATGCTTGCAGAAACTGCATAATCAATGCTTAGCACCTTTAAGGATATAAGCACACTGTGACAGGCACACACTCACCATGTATTTTCAATGCAGTTGTGTATATATGCACTGCACAGCTGCACACTCTCAACAATCTATTAGACCAACATCAAAGAGCATGTGTATCGTGCCACCAACAAACTCAATGAGCTTAAAAGTTAGGCTTTTGCATGTTCACTGAGAAGATGGTCCCCTGTCAGAAACTCAGGTCATAGAATTTAAATAAACATGTGTTGACTTTAGATGAAAGAACAAATCCGTTTCTCTCTAAGCCTCAGTTTCCTCACCTTTTATGTGTGTGTGTTAGTCGCTCAGTCATGTCCAACTCTTTGAGACCCTATGGACTATAGCCCACCAGGCTCCTCTCTATGGACTTCACCAGACAAGAATATTGAAGAACAAATCCATTTCTCTCTAAGCCTCAGTTTCCTCACCTTTTATGTGTGTGTGTTAGTTGCTCAGTCATGTCCAACTCTTTGAGACCCTATGGACTGTAGCCCACCAGGCTCCTCTCTATGGACTTCACCAGACAAGAATATTGAAGGGGGTTTCCATTTCCTTTTCCAAGGGATTTTCCTGACCCAAGGATCGAACCCGGGTATCCTGCATTACTGGAAGGTTCACCAGAAAAGCCCCAAAAGTCTTCACATTACTATGTAGGGTACTATTTACAATGATCATGCATGTGTGCTAAGTCACTTCAGTTGTATCTGATTCTTTGTGACCCTATGGACTGTAGCCCACCAGGCTCCTTTCTCCATGGGATTCTCCAGGCAAGAATACCAGAATGGGTTGCCATGCCCTCCTCCAGGGGATCTTTCAGACCCAAGGATCAAACCTATGTCTCTTACGTCTCCCGCATTGGTAAGAGGGTTCTTTACCACTAGTGCCACCTGGGAAGTCTCCACCTTTTACAGTTGGAGCTAACAGAGGCTGTTTCATAACTTCTTATGGAGATTAAATGATACAATCAGTATAAAACATGTAGCTGGACTTCCCTGGTACACGGCTCAATAATAAACAATCTGCCTGCCAATGCAGAAGACATGGGTTTGATCCCTGGTCTGGGATGATCCCACATGCCATAGAGCAACTAAGCCCATTATGCGCCACAACTATTGAGCCTGTGTGCCCTAGAGTCCATGCTCTGCAATAAGAGAAGCCTGAGCACCTCAGCTAGAGAGTAGCCCCCACTTGCCAAAACTAGAGAAAATCCTCACAGTAATGAAGACCCAGAAGAAACAAAAATAAATAAATAAATAAAATTATTTTTTAAGTGGAAAGGGTCAGTTTTCATTCCAATCCCAAAGGGCAATGCCAAAGAATGCTCCAACTACTGTACAATTGTGTTCATTTTACATGGCAACAAGGTAATTCTCAAAATCCTTCAAGCTGGGCTTCAGAAGTATGTGAACTAAGAACTTCCAGATGTACAAACTGGGCTTCAAAATGGCAGAGGAGCTAGTGATTAAATTACAACATATGTTGGATGATACAAAAAGCAAGGGAATTCCAGAAAAACATCTATATCTGTTGCATCGACTATGCTAAAACCTTTGACTGTGTGGATCACAGAAAACTGTGGGAAATTCTTAAAGAGAAGAGAATAACAGACCACCTAATCTTGTATGCTGGTCAGGAAGCAACAGTTAGAAATGAACACAGAACAATAGACTGGTTCAAAACTGGGAAAGGAGTACATCAAGGCTGTGTATTGTCACTCTGTTTATTTAACTTATATGCAGAGTACACCATGTGAAATGCTGGACTGCATGACTCACAAGCTGGAATCAAGATTGCTAGGAGAAATATCAGCAACCTCAAATATGCAGATGATACCACTCATGGCAGAAAGCAACGAGGAACTAAAGAGTCTCTTGATGATGGAGAAAGAGAAGAGTGAAAAAGCTGGCTTAAAATGCAACGTTCAAAAAACTAAGATCTTGGCATCTAGTCCCATTATCTCATGGCAAATAGATGGGGTGGCAGGGTGGGGAGTGGAAAACAGTGACCAATTTATTTTCTTGGACTGTGGACAGTGACAGCAGCCATGACATTAAAAGACGCTTGCTTTTGAAAAGAAAAGCTATGACAAACCCAGACAGTGTATTAAAAAGCAGAGACATCACTTTGCCAAAAAGGTATGTATAGTCAAAGCTGTGATTTTTATAGTAGACATGTATAAATGTGAGAGGGGGACCATCAAAGGCTGAGCACCGAAGCACTGATGCTTTCGAACTGTGGTGCTGGAGAAAACTTTTGAGAGTCCCCTGGACAGCAGGAAGATCAAACTACTCAATTCTAAAGGAAATCAGTATTCATTGGAAATGACTGATGCTGAAGTTGAAGCTCCAATTCTTTGGCCACCTGATGTGAAGAGCCTATTCATTGGAAAAGACCTGACGCTGGGAAAGATTGAGGGCAAAAGAAGAAGGGGGGGCGACAAAAGATAAGATGGTTGGATGGCATCACCAACTCAATGGACATGAGTCTGAGTAAGCACTGGGAAATGGTGAGGGACAGGAAAGCCTGGTGTACTGAAGTCCATGAGGTTGGAGTGCATGACTTAGTGACTGGAGAACAACAAAGCTATTCCCCCAAATCATCCCACCCTCTCCCTCTCCCTCAGAGTCCAAAAGTCCGCTCTACACATCTGTTTGTCATAGTCTTCATGCGTTGTTTGTTTGAAGTTGGGAATGCAAAGTTGGTCTGCAGGGTGCCTGGTCAGAGACTGTTGCTGTTGTGGTGCCCCAGCCCCAGCCCCCAAATTAATCGTGCTCAGATCCAAACCTCCTTCCTGTTTCCAGGTTAAAAGAGATAGGCCCAGTCTCTGCTCATCCAAGGCTCCTAGGAGGGCTCTGGCTGAGGAGCTTCCTATCTCATCTGTTTATCTAGTGTACACCCCATCAAATGCAAGTGACATTCTGCAGCATGAGGATGTGCCCACACCACATGCCTCATGTTTGTTCTTTAGCTAGTAATTAACTATGCACAGCTATAGATGTGTTGTGTGAAGATATCTTCCAAGTCCTGACAAAGAACCAAAATTATTCATATAATTTATCATCCAAGCCATCTTGAATGTTAACGAGAACACTCCTTGATTAGAATTGTCAAGAAGCATTTGCACCCATGTCCTGTCAGGGAGCATTTCCTCTGCCAGATGCTGCCTTTCATACTAACCACAAAAACACGCAGGCTTTCATCCTTTACAATCTCCCTGGCCCGCGGAAATAAAATTCAATAAAATAAGTGTTTCTTTTCTCCCCCTGTTCTCTGATTAGGAGCTTTGCAAAGGGCTTTCAAGTTTTCTGTGGGGCTTTTTGGAGGGATGGGTTCAATGGGGAAGGATGTTGCCAACTTGTATTTTAAAGTCTTTTAGAGAACAGTATCACAGACCTGCAGGACCATCCTTCCAGTATCAGAGCCCAGGGATAGGTACTCAGATAGAAGGGTCTTCTCTGCTCAGAAGGAAATGTAGGTGTGTGGAAACCAGTGGCCATTTGAGTCAGGGGCTTCCCTGGTGGCTCAGTTGGTAAACAATCTGCCTGCAATGTGGGAGACTTGGGTTCAATCCCTGGGCTGGGGAGATCCCCTGGAGGAGAGCCTGGCAGCCCACTCCAGTATCCTTACCTGGAGCATCCCCATGGACAGAGGAGCCTGGGGGGCTGCAATTCATGCGGTCGCAAAGACTTGGACACAGTGGAGCGACTTTCACTTCGCTTCACTTCACTTCTTCACTAGAAAGTGGCTCTGCTTTAGAGAACTGGCTCACTTGGACCTTGGAATTCAGCTCAGATGTTGAGACGTTTCTCAAATCTCATTATTGAGTTGTGGTTTCACAGTGGGTGGGTGTTAGGAGACCAAAGAGTCTATGTTTTGTCATGGAATAGCAAAGGAGAGGCAATGCATTGGAATATTCTGGAAGGAAGAGTTATTATCTCCTCCTTGGGAAGAGCCTTTAATTTCCCAGCCCTCCTCCCACCCTCAGGAATACCCTCAGTGCATGAAGAAAGAGGAAAGAAAATTCCTCTTCTTTATTATCTTGTGGGCTCCTCAAACCAGCTATAAACCTACCACCAACACTAACTTTTAATCCATAAAGATAAGTAGGATTTTAATGCAGCATTTTGTCACCATATTCAATTTTCGTAAATTAGCCCTCAAGTTAATGCATTGATTGGGAAATGCATTAAGCACAAATCCATCTATTATCTCTGGTCTGAAGGCTTGGTCAGATCCTCACTTAGAGTTGCAGGTCAGAGAGATCTGATGTTGACATCTGCTGCAGCCAGCACTGGTGGTCCCCAGCCCCCAGCTCCCTAGGCAAGCTGAGCCCTCAAGTGGCCAAGCTTGGGAAAAGTCACCTTGTAAAGAATATCAGGACCTCTGGAAGAAACCAAAACTGACCACTCACAGGAAGCAACTGTCTCCCTGTTTTTCTGTATCATTTAATTGGTCAACTTTATTCACATTTTTACTTACTAGGAGATAAAATTTTAGAGGGAAAAATGGGTGGGACTTGCCTTCACACCAACTTCAACAGACCTTTGCTTTCAAACCTTTCATACTCACACCAACTCATCCATCCACCCAGCTATCTCAGGGGGTATCTTCATTGCAGAGATGGGGAGGCTGAGGCTTCCAGCCAAGATGCAAGTTGGTTAGGCCAAGATGCAAAAGTCTCTCAGGTTATTATCTTTCCCACTTACACATCTGGAGACCATGGCATTACAGCCCAACAGCCTCCTTAAAAAGCAAAAACATCACTCTGCCAACAAACTTCTGTATAGTCAAAGCTATGGTTTTTCCAGTAGTCATTTACAGATGTGAAAGTTGAACCATAAAGAAAGCTGAGTGACAAAGAATTGATGCTTTCAACTTGTGATGTTGGAGAAGACTCTTGAGAGTCCCTTGGACAGAAAGGAGCTCAAACCACTCAATCCTAAAGGAAATCAACCCTGAATGTTCATTGGAAGGACTGATTCTGAAGTTGCTCCAATACTTTGGCCACCTGATATAAAGAGCTGACTCACTGGAAAAGACCCTGATGATGGGAGACACTGAGGCAAAAGAAGAAGGAGGGGACCAGAGGACGAGATGGTTAGATAGCATCACTGACTCAATGGATGTGAAAATGAGCAAACTCTGGGAGATAGTGGAGGTCAGAAGAGCCTGGTAGATACAGTCCATGAGGTGGCAGAGTTGGACACAAGTTAGCAAATGAACAACAACAGCAAGTTATTTTCATAGCTTTTAGTGTATTGAATACACCTACCTTCTAAATTGGAGGAAGAGATTGCTTTATGTTGTACTGCTTGGCACTTTGTCAAGACTTGTTCAGTAATTCAGAAAAGTCATCTGTCTGTTGAGAACCTTGCACATGGTATTTGGATGACCAATTTAAAATACCCATGTCTGTTTGCATTTATAGCTGGAAAAATCAAGATGATTCTACATATAGATGCAAGCATCTGACATCATTATTTTGGCTCCTGGTGTAATTGTCCCCCCAAATTTACATATGTACATACTGGTACAGCCATCTCTTATTATAAATTGCTTTGTTTTATTTCTCTTTTATACTACAGCTAGAAAATTAGATTGATTTCTTGAAATCCAAGGGGAGGCATAGTATATTATACCTACTATTATATTATATATATAATATATATTATAATATACAGGAATATACATTATATTATATAGTATATTATAGAAATATATAGATATAGGTACAATATATCTAAGAAATTCATTTCAAGATAGTAAAGAGAACATCAGCCAATATTTGTCATGAAAGCAGGCACTAGCTTTGAGAAACGCTGCCTGAAGGAAAGTACTTCCACACATACCCCAGAAGACATGTACAAAGGGATTCTTGGCAGTGTGACTTTCAAAAGCAAAAAAAAAGAAAAAAGGAAAACTGAGAACAACCCATATCTCCATAACAGAAAACTGGATAAATGCATGCTTAACTGTATGTTGTGGAATACTCTAAGAGAGAAAATAAATGAACTAAGCCATATTCATTCATCAGTATGGGTGAGCTTTTTTAAAATATGGAACAAAACCAACAAATTACAAAACACATATGCAGTAGGAACATTTTCATTAAAAAATGGGCATAACTAAACTATTCAGGAATGTATATAATGTGATAAAACTACAAAGAAAAGTAAGGCATAGTAAATACAAACTTCACTGTAATTTTACCTTGTGGTGGAGTGGGGGGAAGAATGCAGCTGGTGAGGGACACAGAGGACGATGTTCTGTCTCTTAAACTGGATGGTGGGTCCTCATCTTATCACTTTAAACACATTATATGTACTTTAAGATAGATTGCATTCACAACTTAAAACTTTTAAAAATCAGATTCTCCTACCTAATTAGACAGACCCTTTAGTTGCAGACTTCTTTTACAGTTCATCTTAGCTTGCACTGAGGATTGGCAGAAAGACAGAACTATCAGGTCTCCTCTGGGTTCAGAACACACTCCCTGTAGGTGCTAAGTTGGCACTTGTCTTGGGACATCTGGCCATGGGATGGTGACGTTGATGTGGGGATGTGGTTCAGCATCCCTGCAACCTCCCAGAGACCATGTCCAGTGCCAAGCCTCCAAAGGAGCCAGCATGGGAGGAATCTCAGCACTCAGAGGAAAGAAGAGTTTGCCAACATCCAAGGAAATGCAGTTGTCTCTCAAAGAGGGTTTGATGGAGCTTTCTGGCCCTGAGTGATTGATTCTCTACTGCTGGTGGGTCACTGTCTGCCTGCAAAGCAGTCTCTGCTAGATTGCCAATGGCAGCCACTCAAAATTAGTGCCCAGAGTCCTCTAGGCTGCTAGAGGACCTTTATAGTGGGACCTGGAAGCTTCCCCACTCCTGAAGACTGAGGGACTGAGGCAAGGTTTAGCAAAGCAAATGTCATTTCATTTGAAGAATTTAGCCTAAATAAGAAAAGGAAGAAGCTACACACCCAGAATGGAAGAGCAACACCCTTAGGAGGCCAGCAGCATGCTGAGTTCTAGATACAACAGGACAATAAGACAATTCTTTCAATAAGGAATTTAGGCTCCATCTGCTCTCAGATGCCAACTCCATGGGGCAGGTACCTTTTTCCATACTCCTCTACCTGGCGTCATATCTGGTAAATTGAAGGTACATGATGTTGAAAAAATTTAATTGAAAAAAAAAAAAAGCAAATGAACAAGAAACGTAGATGATACATATAATACATGACAAACTGGTAGCTTAGACCCTAAGGGCAGAGCCTAGAGCTCACATTGGGTTAAAGAGATTCTCAAAGCTTTCTTGGTAGAGGNACATCACTCTGCCAACAAACTTCTGTATAGTCAAAGCTATGGTTTTTCCAGTAGTCATTTACAGATGTGAAAGTTGAACCATAAAGAAAGCTGAGTGACAAAGAATTGATGCTTTCAACTTGTGATGTTGGAGAAGACTCTTGAGAGTCCCTTGGACAGAAAGGAGCTCAAACCACTCAATCCTAAAGGAAATCAACCCTGAATGTTCATTGGAAGGACTGATTTTGAAGTTGCTCCAATACTTTGGCCACCTGATATAAAGAGCTGACTCACTGGAAAAGACCCTGATGATGGGAGACACTGAGGCAAAAGAAGAAGGAGGGGACCAGAGGACGAGATGGTTAGATAGCATCACTGACTCAATGGATGTGAAAATGAGCAAACTCTGGGAGATAGTGGAGGTCAGAAGAGCCTGGTAGATACAGTCCATGAGGTGGCAGAGTTGGACACAAGTTAGCAAATGAACAACAACAGCAAGTTATTTTCATAGCTTTTAGTGTATTGAATACACCTACCTTCTAAATTGGAGGAAGAGATTGCTTTATGTTGTACTGCTTGGCACTTTGTCAAGACTTGTTCAGTAATTCAGAAAAGTCATCTGTCTGTTGAGAACCTTGCACATGGTATTTGGATGACCAATTTAAAATACCCATGTCTGTTTGCATTTATAGCTGGAAAAATCAAGATGATTCTACATATAGATGCAAGCATCTGACATCATTATTTTGGCTCCTGGTGTAATTGTCCCCCCAAATTTACATATGTACATACTGGTACAGCCATCTCTTATTATAAATTGCTTTGTTTTATTTCTCTTTTATACTACAGCTAGAAAATTAGATTGATTTCTTGAAATCCAAGGGGAGGCATAGTATATTATACCTACTATTATATTATATATATAATATATATTATAATATACAGGAATATACATTATATTATATAGTATATTATAGAAATATATAGATATAGGTACAATATATCTAAGAAATTCATTTCAAGATAGTAAAGAGAACATCAGCCAATATTTGTCATGAAAGCAGGCACTAGCTTTGAGAAACGCTGCCTGAAGGAAAGTACTTCCACACATACCCCAGAAGACATGTACAAAGGGATTCTTGGCAGTGTGACTTTCAAAAGCAAAAAAAAAGAAAAAAGGAAAACTGAGAACAACCCATATCTCCATAACAGAAAACTGGATAAATGCATGCTTAACTGTATGTTGTGGAATACTCTAAGAGAGAAAATAAATGAACTAAGCCATATTCATTCATCAGTATGGGTGAGCTTTTTTAAAATATGGAACAAAACCAACAAATTACAAAACACATATGCAGTAGGAACATTTTCATTAAAAAATGGGCATAACTAAACTATTCAGGAATGTATATAATGTGATAAAACTACAAAGAAAAGTAAGGCATAGTAAATACAAACTTCACTGTAATTTTACCTTGTGGTGGAGTGGGGGGAAGAATGCAGCTGGTGAGGGACACAGAGGACGATGTTCTGTCTCTTAAACTGGATGGTGGGTCCTCATCTTATCACTTTAAACACATTATATGTACTTTAAGATAGATTGCATTCACAACTTAAAACTTTTAAAAATCAGATTCTCCTACCTAATTAGACAGACCCTTTAGTTGCAGACTTCTTTTACAGTTCATCTTAGCTTGCACTGAGGATTGGCAGAAAGACAGAACTATCAGGTCTCCTCTGGGTTCAGAACACACTCCCTGTAGGTGCTAAGTTGGCACTTGTCTTGGGACATCTGGCCATGGGATGGTGACGTTGATGTGGGGATGTGGTTCAGCATCCCTGCAACCTCCCAGAGACCATGTCCAGTGCCAAGCCTCCAAAGGAGCCAGCATGGGAGGAATCTCAGCACTCAGAGGAAAGAAGAGTTTGCCAACATCCAAGGAAATGCAGTTGTCTCTCAAAGAGGGTTTGATGGAGCTTTCTGGCCCTGAGTGATTGATTCTCTACTGCTGGTGGGTCACTGTCTGCCTGCAAAGCAGTCTCTGCTAGATTGCCAATGGCAGCCACTCAAAATTAGTGCCCAGAGTCCTCTAGGCTGCTAGAGGACCTTTATAGTGGGACCTGGAAGCTTCCCCACTCCTGAAGACTGAGGGACTGAGGCAAGGTTTAGCAAAGCAAATGTCATTTCATTTGAAGAATTTAGCCTAAATAAGAAAAGGAAGAAGCTACACACCCAGAATGGAAGAGCAACACCCTTAGGAGGCCAGCAGCATGCTGAGTTCTAGATACAACAGGACAATAAGACAATTCTTTCAATAAGGAATTTAGGCTCCATCTGCTCTCAGATGCCAACTCCATGGGGCAGGTACCTTTTTCCATACTCCTCTACCTGGCGTCATATCTGGTAAATTGAAGGTACATGATGTTGAAAAAATTTAATTGAAAAAAAAAAAAAGCAAATGAACAAGAAACGTAGATGATACATATAATACATGACAAACTGGTAGCTTAGACCCTAAGGGCAGAGCCTAGAGCTCACATTGGGTTAAAGAGATTCTCAAAGCTTTCTTGGTAGAGGTGTGACTTAAAAGACCCACAGATATTAGATGGATGCAGAGGGAAGGGATAGAGGGGGATATCCCAGCATGTGGAAATGGGGACACCAAGGCTGTGAGGTGGGTAAGCACGAGAGCTGTTAGGACCAAGGGAGCAGGCCACCTTGGCTTCAGCCAGTGGACCAGCAGCAACTAGACATCAACTGTCCATGTCGTGGGGCCTTGAATATCACACTGCAGGTAACAGAGATGTGTGCCAGCTGTTGGCCCTGCCTGGGCCTCACTCAGACTTCAAGCTGCATCTCAAAAGCAGCTCTCCTAAGTGTCTACACTTTTTTGCCTGTAGCCTTTCCCCAAATTTGTGGTGCTCCCTCAGCTGCTCCCAGGGAAACCCAAAGCCAGCAAAATTCCCAGCCCTGGGAGGCAGGTATGTGCAGACCCCATCCTTGGCAGAGGGCATGTCCCAGGCACATGACACATGTGTCCTCAGGGGCACTTCCACAAGGTTGAGCCACATTGTCCACAGCATTCAGACACCCAGCATTCACTCTTAGTCGGATGTTCTCGCTTACCTGTCCCACTGGCCAGCCACCTTGTTTCTGCTTCCCAGCTCCACCTCCCTAGGTCTTGTCTCTGGCTATGCTTTCAGGAAAACTCACACTTTTGGAGGACACATCCAAAGAAAGAGGATCCATTAGACTTGAGCCAATAATGATGAATCTGGCCGCATGTGAAAGCCAAGGTCTCCACTGTGGTGTGGGGTGAATAAAATGGGCAAGAGACACAGAAAAGCAGACAGAGAAACAGAGACTCACACAAAGAGATGGAGACAGTTGACAGGCAGGAAAAAGTAGAGAGAGAGAGATGTAGAGAAAAACAGACGGAGAGAGAGACAAAGAGTGACCGAGACAGAAACAGAGAGAGATGGAAAGGCAGAGAGCTGTCAGTGCAAGCTGAAGCTTCCTGGAGGACTGGGCAGAGGAGGCCCAGCCTTTCCCAAGAGGAGGTGGGGAGGGGCAGTGCGCCCGCAGGAACAGGGGCCGACTCTGCCTGTGTGAGTCTCAAGCCCCCAGGGGTCATTCATTCTGCCTCTGCCTGTTCCCCTCCCTCCCATTCATCTTTGTTCTACAGTAGCAGGTAGCAGGGAGGCCAAGGCAGCCATTTCTCAGTTTGGAACATGCTGAAGCTGCTTGGCCATAGTGACACAGCAAGGAGATGAGCAGCATTTTGTCTCCAGCATCTGAGGTGATACTTTCAGAGCCACGTGAATTATTCACCCAACACAAGCACATTTGCACAAGAAAAAATACTAATATTAATGTTAATCTAGAAAGAGCTAGCCTAGGACACAGCACTAGGTATGAATGGCCCAGCACAGGTCCTGGCACTCAGTCAGTTCAGTTCAGTAGCTCAGTTGTCTCCGACTCTTTGCAACCTCATGAATTGCAGCACTCCAGGCCTCCCTGTCCATCACCAACACCCCGAGTTTACTCAAACTCATGTCCATCGAGTCAGTGATGCCATCCAGCCATCTCATCCTCTGTCATCCCCTTCTCCTCCTGCCCCCAATCCCTCCCAGCATCAGAGTCTTTTCCAATGAGTGGGCACTGGGTCAGCCCACTACGAACCTTTAAGAAATCTACATGCAGTCACAGAGGGCAATGGCTGTGATCTTCCCTGTCTCTCTCTGCCCCTGACTCCACACCGTGGCACTGCACCAACTTGGTTTCCTCTTCCGTAAACTAAGGATGGTCCAGAAAGTTTCTGTGGGCATTTAGTGAGATGAGGCATGTAACACACCCAGCCCAGGGCCTGGCACACAGACATGCCTTGTGGACGGCATCTATCACAGCAGCCCTGGTATCAGTCACACCACCGCAGGCCTTTTCTGCTTTGCTCAGCCCTCAACACTTGGCACCACTTTACTCAGCTCAATCTCTGCTTCAGCAAAACTTTTTCTGACCCTAAATTGTTCTGGTCTCTCCGCTTCTGAGCCCACCACACTGCTACTGACAGTCTACTGACACTTTGTTGCATGGGATTACAACTTTGTAAATGTCACTTGGTTTCTCAGGCCTTCTCTGACTAACAAGGCCCAATGTAATACTCTTTTCCTGCCCCAGTGTGTTTTTCTTAGTCTTTGTTACAATTTACAGGGATGCACTTTCCCACCTTTCACATTAGATTGTGACAGGAGGGACAGGAGGGCAACAACCACTTTTGGGTCCTGAGTGCCCAGAAACAGATCTGAGACAAAGAGGCTAAGAGCATGTCTTTTGTGTGAAAGGTGATGCCTAGAAACCCAAGGAGGAATGGGGACATCAGGCAAGTTACACCCATGGCCAAGGCTCTGCCTGCCCAGAAAGAGGCTGGGAGAACACGCCTTCAAGTTGTCCCACTCAGTCGGTGAGGAAGCCTGGTTTAACCAGCTCTACCTCTATCAGCGAAGACCTCTTAGAGGAAGGGGTGGATCTGAAATCCTGCAGAGCGAGGAGAAGAGGGAGGGGAAGGGAGACTAGGCCAGAGGAGCAGCACAGTGAAAGCTCAAGGCAGGAACGGTAGAGCCCACGCAGCTGGAGCAAGAGGCCTGGGGGTTGCATGATCATGCTGGCGGTGGGGCCAGGAGGGAGGCAGCCAGGTCTGTGGAAGCCTCAGCCCACCACTGGGTGCTTGGGCCCCACCGTGTAATTGCTTGCAAGGTACTGAAGAACTTCAGCTGGCAGGTGATGTAATCAGACGCATGTTTTAAGAAGTTAACCTCTCCAGCATCTTTGTGGAGGGAAAGTAGGAGGGCATGGCAGGAGCAGGAGAGCAGGGCCCAGCCAGGAGGAGCCAGGTGCATCCAGGGGACAAGCGGCTCATCCCAACTGCAGGGGCAGCGTCGGAGACGAGCAGAGGAGGCAGCTGTGGACACTCAGGGGCACTCATGGGAGGAAATGGATGGGCGCTCATCTGGCGTGGAGAAGGGTACGATGAGGAAGGATAGTCCCAGCAGAGGGAACAGCCCAGCAAGAACACGAAGTGGGACAGCCTGGAGGCAAGACAGCCCTGTGGTTCCCGCCTGCCTGAATGTGACCATGATGAAATACTGAAATTAGAGAGTTTCAAAACCTCAATAGCAATTTGACAAAGTAACAGGGTATGACTGTTCAATCTAATAATAAAGAATTGGGCCCTTGTATTTTGTATGGCTTTTTTTATCTCATTTTTCTCATCACTCAATTTTTATTGTATTTTGCAAAAGTATTGGTCTGCAACTGATGGGAAATAAAAACCTAGTCTTTCGCTGACTCGAGTTGGGAAGCTTGGCCATGCGGTCTCTCCATCAGCTTCTGTTGCCAAAACCAAACTCTTCTTAGTCCCAGAGTTAGTTCCCATTCATTTTTTTCTCTTTATGTCAGGAAAGCCCATCACCCCACCTGAGGCCAGTAAGCAAAGCAGAATGTCCTCACCATTCTAATCCCCAGAATTTCCATTGCCCCACATTAGCTCAGATATTCTGAGACAGGTTTCCCTGGCTTGGCTGAAAGCCAGTACTATTTACTCCTTGAAACAACAGTGATGTGGATGGTTGTACACAGTACTGAGCCCAAACCAGCACAGAGGGACTATGAGTGATGGCATCTTGTGACTCCCCACCTCCATCGCCCACTGTCAGCAGCCAAGCTCACTAGAGGTCATTAATGCAGATCAGCTGCTAATGGACTTTCCCTGCTGGCTGTTTTATCTCCAGCACAATTTTTTTTGACTCATTTGGGACTTTGAACTGTTCACATGCATTTTGTTTGTGAGTGCAAACATAAATAAATCCTTTAGTGCTGTTTCCATGCAGCTTCTCAAAGATTCAGAAACTGACTTCCTTCTCCTTCATTTACTTTGCTGAAAGCTGAGCAAATCTACAATTTACCAAGATGTGGCTGAGGGCCTCTGGGCCGTAACCACTCCCAAAGGGGCACTCTCAACAGGGGCTTCCCAAAGGGCAGCAACAAAAGTTTTTGTGGGGTTTTTTTTCTGCTTTTCTGGAAGAGTTTCAGAGTGGGTACCCCACCCCCCATCACCACCCAAAGAACACATGAGCCCATTGGCCGTTTGCAAAGCACCATTTGCTAAATCAAATCCCTTATGATTATACAGTGGAAGTGACAAATAGTACCAAGGGATTAGATCTGATGGATGAAGGTTTGTAACATTGTACAGGAGGCAGTGACCAAAAGAATCCCAAAGAAAAAGAAATGCAAGAAGGCAAAATGGTTGTCTGAGGAGGCTTTACAAATACCTGAGTAAAGAAGAGAAGTGAAAGGCAAAGGAGAAACGGAAAGCTATACCCAACTGAATGCAGAGTTCCAAAGAATAGCAAGGTGAGATAAGAGAGCCTTCTTAAGTGAATAATGCAAAGAAATAGAGGAAAACAATAGAATGGAAAAGACTAGAGATCTCTTCAAGAAAATTGAAGATATCAAGGGAACATTTCATGCAAAGATGGGCAAAATAAAGGACAGAAATGGTGAGGACCTAACAGAAAAGAAGAGATGAAGGAGAGGTGGCAAGAATAAACATAAGAACTATACAGAAATGGTCTTAATGACCCAGATAACCACAATGGTGTTTTCACTAACCTAGAGCCAGACATTCTGGAGTGTGAAATCAAGTGGGCCTTAAGAAGCATCACTATGAACAAAGCTAGTGGAGGTGATGGAATTCCAGTTGAGCTATTTCATTTCCTTAAAGATGATGCTGTTTAAGTGTCACGCTCAACATGCCAGCAAATTTGGAAAACTCAGCAGTGGCCACAGGACTGGAAAAGATCAGCTTTCATTTTAATCCCAAAGAAGGACAATGCCAAAGAATGTTCAAACTAACGTACAATTGCACTAATTTTACATGCTAGCATGGTAATGCTCAAAATCCTTCACACCAGGCTTCAACAGTATGTGAACTGAGAACTTTCAGATGTACAAGCTGGATGTAGAAAAGGCAGAGGAACCAGAGGTCAAATTGCCAACATTTGTTGGATCATAGAGAAAGCAAGGGAATTCCAGAGAAACATCTGCCCCATTGACTACACTAAAGCCGTTAACTGTGTGGATCACAACAAACTGTAGAAAATTCTTAAAGAGAAGGGAATATCAGAGCACCTTACCCGCCTCCTAAGAAACCTGTATGCAGGTCAAGAAACAACAGATAGAACTGGACATGTAACAATGGACTGGGTCAAAATTGGGAAAGCAGTACTTTAAAGCTGTATATTGTCACCCTGCTTATTTAACTTACATGCAGCAGAGTGCATCATGCAAAATGCTGGGCTGGATGAATCACAAGCTGGAATCAAGATTGCCAGAAGAAATATGAACAACCTCAGACATGCAGATGATACCACTCTAATGGCATAAAGTAAAGAGGAACTAAAGAGCCTTTTGATGAAGGTGAAAGAGGAGAGTAAAAAAGCTTTTTTAAAACTCAACATTCAAAACACTAAGATCATAGTATCCGGTCCCATCACTTCATGGCAAATAGATGGGGGGAAAAGTGGAAACAGTGACAGATTTTATTTTCCAGGGCTCCAAAACCACTGCAGATGGTGACTGCAATCGTGAAATTAAAAGGCACTTACTCCTGGATAGAAAAGCTATGACAAACCTAGACGGTGTATTAAAAAGCAGAAACATCTCTTTGCCAACAAAGTTGTGTATAATCACAGCTGTAGTTTTTCCAGTAGCCATGTTTGGATGTGGGAGTTGGACCATGAAGAAGGCTGAGCACCGAAGAATTGATGCTTTTGAACTGTGGTGCTGGAGAAGACTTTTGGGAGTCCCTGAAGAGTCCCTTGGACAGCAAAGAAATCAAACCAGTTTATCCTAAAAGAAATCAACCCTGAATATTCATTGGAAGGANGAGTTGGACCATGAAGAAGGCTGAGCACCGAAGAATTGATGCTTTTGAACTGTGGTGCTGGAGAAGACTTTTGGGAGTCCCTGAAGAGTCCCTTGGACAGCAAAGAAATCAAACCAGTTTATCCTAAAAGAAATCAACCCTGAATATTCATTGGAAGGATGCTGAAGCTGATACTTTGGCCATCTGATATGAAAAGACAACTCACAGGAAAAGACCCTGATGCTAGGAAAGATTGAAGGCAGAAGGACAAGAGGATGACAGAGGATGAGATGGTTGGATGGCATCACCAACCAATGGATATGAATTTGAGCAAACTCTGGGAGATGATGAAGGACAGGGAAGCCTGACATGCTGCAGTCCATGGAGCTGTAAAGAAAGAGTTAGACACAACTTAGCAACTGAACAACAACAATTTACTGAGCACTTCAGGACCACACACTGTAGTTGCCACTGTAGTCTAGTCTCAAAGATGAAAGAGTAAAGTGCAATATATAACCAAGGGTCAAATATCATTGCCTCATAAGTCAAATATAGTTGGCAGAGGTGTTTGTTTTACATACACATTTTTTAAATGTGTAAAGTGTACATAAAAGTACAGATTTCCAGGTTTCCTTGAAAATTCAGAACACTGGAAAGTACCATGGTAGCAATTGAATGAAAACAAACATTGTCTGGAGTTGAGGAGCTTGGGTGTCTTGCTGCAGGCACTCATATTTGTGTGGGAAACAGGGGAGGGATAGAGGTGTAGGCATTTAAAAAGAGGAAACTCCCCTGATTCTTATTCTAAGTTGGAAAGCAAAGGTGAAAATTTTGTCAGCATCAGGGCAGGGAAACCTGAATGAGTGGTTTAGAAAAGATTAGAGAATGGAGTTGCTGCTGCTGCTGCTACTAAATCGCTTCAGTCGTGTCCAACTCTGTGCAACCCCATGGACGGCAGTCCTCCAGGCTCCCCCATCCCTGGGATTCTCCAGACAAGAACACTGGAGTGGGCTGCCATTTCCTTCTCCAATGCATGAAAGTGAAAAGCGAAAGTGAAGTCGCTCAGTCGTGTCTGACCCTCAGCGACCCCATGGACTGCAGCCTTCCAGGCTCCTCCATCCATGGGATTTTCCAGGCAAGAGTACTGGAGTGGGGTGCTATTGCCTTCTCCGAGAGAATGGAGTTAGGCTAATAGAACCAGATCTCCTGAAGAGATGGGCTTTGCAGAAATGTCTAAAGGACAGCACAGACCAGAGTGTAGCCTTGCATGTCTGCCCCAGTAGCATCAGCCCTTGCTCTGGCTGAGCTGGGCAGGAAGGCCGGGGCTACGACTCTCTGATCTCAGCTTCCCACACAGTCATCCACCAAGGGTGCATTTAGTATGTGAGAGTCAATAGGCCCTATCCTTGGGCTTCCCTTGTGGCTCAGCTGGTAAAGAATCTGCCTGCAATGCAGGAGACCTGGGTTTGATCGCTGAGTTGGGAAGATCCCCTGGAGAAGGAAAAGGCTATCCACTCCAGTATTCTTGCCTAGAGAATTCTATGAACTCTATAGTCCATGGGGCCACAAGAAGTTGGACATGACTGAGTGACTAAGCACACACAGGTCCTCTCACTGACAGAGAGTGAGATACACAAAGGCCTTTCCCTCAAAGAGCTCATGAACCAGTAGGAGGAACAGACAAGTTAAAGCTCTGGGAGCTAGGAGAGCACATGGTGAAGCTTCAAACCCCAGGGGGCAGAGGTGCTCAAATAGAGACCATGAGAGAATTACCAGCCACCTACTCTGTGACAGACAAGCTCTAAAATGACCAACGTGATGTCCACCTCTTGTGGCTCGTATCTTTGTGCCATCCCCTCTCCTTGGGCTAGATGGGACCTGTGACTTGCTTCTCAGCCAAAGAATACAGCAAAGGTAAAGACGATGGGATGTCGCTTTTGTTTTTTGGTTTTGTGGGGGTTTTTTGGTTTTTGTTTTTTTGTTTTTAACTTTATTTTACTTTACAGTACTGTATTGGATTTGGCATACATTGACATGAATCCACCACGGGTGTACATGAACTCCCAAACATGAACCCCCCTCCCACCTCCCACCCCACATCATCCCTCTGGATCATCCCCATGCACCAGCCCCAAGCATCCTGCATCCTGCATCGAACACAGACTAGTGATTCGTTTCTTACATGATAGTATACATATTTCAATGTTATTCTCCCAAACCATCCCACCCTCTCCCTCTCCCTCTCTCTCAGAGTCCAAAAGTCTGCTCTACACATCTGTGTCTCTTTTGCTGTCTTGCATACAGGGTCCTCATTACCATCTTTCTAAATTCCATATATATGTGTTAGTATACTGTATTGGTGTTTTTCTTTCTGGCTTACTTCACTCTGTATAATCGGTTCCAGTTTCATCCATCTTATTAGAACTGATTCAAATGTATTCTTTTTAATGGCTGAGTAATACTCCATTGT
>SJYX01000962.1:288469-310087 GCA_006410675.1 Oreotragus oreotragus
ATTCATTTTCACTATATTGATTCTTCCAATCCATGAACATGGTATATTTCTCCATCTATTAGTGTCCTCTTTGATTTCTTTCATCAGTGTTTTATAGTTTTCTATATATAGGTCTTTAGTTTCTTTAGGTAGATATATTCCTAAATATTTTATTCTTTTCATTGCAATGGTGAATGGAATTCTGTCCCTAATTTATTTTTCCACTTTCTCATTATTAGTGTATAGGAATGCAAGGGATTTCTGTGTGTTGATTTTATATCCTGCAACTTTACTATATTCACTGATTAGCTCTAGTAATTTTCTGGTGGAGTCTTTAGGGTTTTCTATGTAGAGGATCGTGTCATCTGCAAACAGTGAGAGTTTTATTTCTTCTTTTCCAATTTGGATTCCTTTTATTTCTTTTTCTTCTCTGATTGCTGTGGCCAAAACTTCCAGAATTATGTTGAATAGTAGCGGTGAAAGTGGGCACCCTTGTCTTGTTCCTGACTTTAGGGTAAATGCTTTTAATTTTTCACCATTGAGGATAATGTTTGCTGTGGGTTTGTCATATATGGCTTTTATTATGTTGAGGTATGTTCCTTCTATTCCTGCTTTCTGGAGAGTTTTTATCATAAATGGATGTTGAGTTTTGTCAAAGGCCTTCTCTGCATCTATTGAGATAATCATATGGCATTTATTTTTCAATTTGTTAATGTGGTGAATTACATTGATTGATTTACGGATATTGAAGAATCCTTGCATGGGATTTCACTATTGAAATTAGGTTATAAAGATTGATTTTTCTTGCTGGTAGATTCTATTTCCTTCTTGGCTTGCATGCTTGATGAAATGAGTTGCCATATTGAAGCATTCCATGCCACAAGAGAATGAGGGTGCCCCCTGACCAGCAGCCAGCTAGCTCTGAAACCTCTAGTCCAACAGCTCTCAAGAAACTAAATTCTTCCAAAGACCTTCCCCAGTCAAACCTTCAAATGAGACTCCAGCTAACACCTTGGCTGCCACTTTGTTAGAGACCCTGCAGCAGAGGTTTCAGATAAGGTTTGCTTGTCTCCTGACCTACAGAATCTGGGAGACAATAAATGTGTTTTAAGCTCCCAAATTTGTGGTGATTTGTTATGTGGCACTAGGGCTTTCCAGGTGACTCAACGGTGGGGAATTTGTCTGCCAGTGTAAATGTGGGAGACCTCATTTTGATCCCTAGGTCAGGAAAATCTTCTGGAGGAGGAAATGGCAAACCACTCCAGTATTCTTGCCTGGAAACTTCCATAGACAGAGAAGCCTGTTAGGCTGCAGTCCTTGTGGTCATGAAGAGTCATACTTGGCAGAGCATGCATGCACACACGCACTAGATAACTTATTAGTTATCTGCATTTATGTCCCCTGCTTTGGGGACAGCAAGCCATTTATAAACACATTCACCAAGTTGCATATGGCCTGAGTATGTGTGTTGTTGAGTCCCTGGCTATTGGCTGAAAGGTGCTCAGAAGCGAATAGAGGCAACAGAAATTGCAGTGGCTGTGCTCTTCTCCCTTGCCTAAAGCCACAGCTGTCTTCCTACCAGTGGCTGATACCTCCTTACATGAGCAGTTGCCTATATCTCTCAAGCCTGGAGAGAGGCCAGGGATTCCGGCCCCACTTCTGACCTTGGCCAGATCCCCAGCACTGAGGGGGCCCAAGTGTATTCTAAATTCCTTCAAATACCTAAGCACTAGTTTGCTCAGGACTTGAGCCAGGCCTGGTAACATGGAGGGAGTGAAATCTAGCCTGTGTCTGGAGGCTCCCAGCTGGCAAGGAAAGCTCACAGGTGGGGAGCATCAGGCACAAAGCCAAGGTGTGGCCTTGCTACTGCCATGGACCCCATCTAGGTGACTCAGAGCTGGATGCTATCTCAAAGAGGGAAAATGAGGGAACAGAGCCAGCTTGGACTGTAAATGAAGCAGTGATGCAGTCTGGGGAAACCAGAAGGCTCCTTATATCAAAAGTCTCTATAGACCAGATGCCAAGATTAGCCCACTAGCTCATCATTCTTCAGGTTAAGCTGTGGCCCAAGTTCTTTTTTAAGGTGTAAATACCCAGGAGAGCAAATGTCTTACATCCTCATCACATGTGTTTAAATGTGTTTATCAGGTTGATTTATCTCTGACAAAAGGGCTCAGGGTTTAGAACTCTCTGAACCTTGTTCATATCTCCTCCTTACTTCCTCATTCTCCCTTTAAAATACCTAGTTAGAAAGATGGTAACGATAACCCTGTATGCGAGACAGCAAAAGAGACACAGATGTATAGAACAGTCTTTGGACTCTGTGGGAGAGGGAGAGGGTGGGATGATTAGGGAGAATGGCATTGAAACATGTATAATATCATATATGAAATGAATTGCCAGTCCAGATTCAATGCATGATACTGGATGCTTGGGGCTGGTGCACTGGGACGACGCAGAGGGATGGTACAGGGAGGGAGGAGGGAGGGGGGTTCAGGATGGGGAACACGCATATACCTATGGTGGATTCATGTTAATGTATGGCAAAACCAATACAATATTGTTAAGTAATTAACCTCCAATTAAATAAATTTATATTTTAAAATAAATAAATTAATAAAAATAAAATAAAATACCTAGTTATCTCTATGCAAATTGAAATTGAGTTCAAACAATGTTGGACTTTTCCCCTATTGTAATAGTATATTACTGATTCAAATCTATCATTACCAATTTACTTGCTGTCCAGCTGTATCAGCCTTTGACAGTGAACAGTGATGAAATTAAACATGTTTGGGGTTTTTTCCAATTTCGTTCTTCCCCATAATTTTCTCTACATTGACTCAGAGTTGCTTTTGTAACCGGGGAAAAAAAAGTTCTATTTAAAGCATCACTTTTGATTCACTGGAGACATTCTAAGATCAGAGCTTGAGAATGGTTGTTTTAAAATCTCCCTCGTCTTTACCTTGGGGGTAAATGGGTCTCCACAGAAATTCGACAGAGAGGTTCCCGGCCCTTACATTACATTGCCAATGTTGCCCTCCACACTCTACATAAACACAATTCCACAGCACTAGGTTCTCAGCCATAACCAGAGCAAATATGTTGCTGTCATGCCTCAGTTTACAGCCCTTATCGCTCATGACTATGCCTTAAGAACTGATAATGCTGATCTGCTCATAGCCTACATGAAAGTTCAAGAACGTCTTACCATTTGGAGAGCTGTGAAATGGCACCTTCACAAGTGCAATGAACTCTGGCTAAAGCACATGCTAACTACTGGGCGTCCCTTCCTCCCAGGGGTCAGGAACTTCAGGCAGCAATGCCTCCTTAGCACAGCACTCAGGCCAGCACAGGCATTCAGCCTAGTATTCTTTTTTTTTTTTTTCCCCAAAGTTGTAATTCACTTTTATTACTCTAGACTTTAGATTATATTTTATGACTAGATCCATGTCACTTCTAGCTGTGATGGAGTGGGAATTACAAGTCTTAGAGCTGTCTGGACAGCTAGTAAGGTTGGGAAGAAGGGTAGATAAATATTAGATGGGCAGCAGCAAGTATTTTCTGTCACACTCGCTTCCTAGAAGATTGAACATGTGTAATTGATTTCTAGGTTTTCCCTGGTGGCTCAGTGATAAAGAATCCGCCAGCAATGCAGGAGACACAGGTTCAATCCCTGAGTCATAGGGAAGATGCCCTGGAGAAGGGAAAGGCAACCACTCCAGCATAGCCTGAAAAATGCCATGGACAGAGGAGCCAGGCAGGCCACGGCCCAGGGGGTCGCAAGAGAGTCAGACACGACTTTGCAACCAAACAGCAACAAACAGTCAACATTGGGTTGGATCCTTAAGCCAATGTTGGTTGCCTTTGACAGTGGCAGTGGACACTGATATAGAGGGAGCAAACAGGAGGAAGAATGATAGCTCAGTTGTTCAAAATGGAATTGCAGTTTCAGCCTAGTATTCTTATGAGGACAAAACAGGGCCTTTCCTGAACTCCAAAAGGACTCATAACTCAGAAATTATAACTCAGAAATTATAAAGGAATTATAACTCAGAAATTGCTCACAGTATTCAAACATAACTGAGAAACTGAGCACACACACATTCTATGGTTAACAGTCCCAGTATTTTAACTGAGGGTTTCTAAACTTGCAGGCCAAAGACCCCATGGACCAATTACCCTACCCATTGCTACTTGCCAGCATCACCTCTGGTAAAACGACTCTAACATTGGAATGGATAATATTTAGCATAAACACAATTAAATTCTTGTTTGCCTTCAGAGCATCTTATCAAAGTTCATACCTTTCACACTCACACCACGGATTCAATTCTACTGACAATGTAGAGAGCACAAAGAACAGCCACTGGGCCTGATGAGCTGCCAGCGTCACACAAACGTGTGGCCCACGGTTCAAACCCAGCGTGCAGTGACATCAGAGTGTTTTAAAAGTTGAGTTTCTCACTTCACCCCTATTGGCTATTATGAAAAAGACAGAAACAGCAACTGTTGGAGAGAATGTAAAGAAAAGAGAACATTGTTGGAGGGACTGTGTGCAGCCGCTATGGTAAAATTGTATGGAGGGTCTTCAAGAAATTAAGAATAGAACTACCATGTGGCCTAGCTAGCCCATTTTTGAATACTTATCTGAACATAAAAACACTAATTCAACAAGGTATATATACCCCTATATTCATTCAGCGCTATTTACAGTAGCCAAGATATAGAAATAAGCTAAATGTCCCTCAATGGATGAATGCATTAAAAATACATATATTTTCAATGGAATACTACTCAGTCATAAAAGTGTGAAATCGTGCCATTTGCAATAACACAGAAGGATCTTTTGAGAAAGACAAAAATCATATGATATCACTCATAAGCAGAATCTAAAAAGAAGCAAAATGAACAAACAAAATAGAAATAAACTCATAGATATAAAAACAGATTTGTGGTTACCAAGAGGGGAAAGGGGTTGGAAGGTAAATGAAATGGGAGAAGGGGGTCAGCTGTATGGTGGCACATGGTAACTAGATTTGTGGTGGTAATTATATTGTAGTGTATACGGATTATAATTATAGTGCTGTATACCTGAAATATATAATAAAAACGTTTTTTTAACCTTGAGTTTTTGAAAGCAGCTCTTCTGCCCCTTTCTTGTTTGCCCATTTCTATTCCCCTTCAACCTTGAAAGAACCTAATTATAGAAATAAGGCAATCACTAGGCAACTTAAACTAGCTCCTGATTTATACTCTCTTGAATGTATACTATGTCTTACCTAATCTACCGATTATTTTCCTAGGTTAAAATAAGTAATAATGAAGAATTAAGTAGTTAAAGAATGACTATCTCCCCACCCTCAACAGTCCCATTAGCAATCCTGCAGGCAGATCACAGAGTGGGTAAGCTAACATCTGAAGAGTCAGACAGCCTGCATGCAGTGGAGAATACAGCAGAAAGCATGACCATATAGTTGACCCCCTTCTGCCTTTGCAATTCACTGAGATTCTTTCCCTCTTTTTGCCTTTAAAAATTGTCATGGGTGAGCGGAATCTCAGTTGATCTTGGGACATGAATCCACCTTCTTGCCAGATTGCCATCTTTCTTGATTAAAGCATCTTTCCTTTTTTCTGATGCTTTCATCTCAATTTTTGACTTTTAAATGGCAAGCAGCCAAATCTAATCTGGGTAACATTTTTGCCAACATTTTTTAAGCTTAGAGATTCCACAGAAAAATCATCAGTTCTCTTGAAAAACTTCAGAGGGTTTGACATAGGGTCCTTTAGTATCTGCTGTCTCTTTTAAACAGTTTGTACTCTCTGATGTACCTCTGCCTGCTCTGGCCTCTTTTAAGCCTGAATAACATCTGTCTCGCTGTGGGAAGCATGGTTGTACCCCCTCTCCACTCCTAAACACAGCCAAATTGTGGAGCAGGAAGAAAAAGATCCTGCTTTTCAGACGGTTTAGGCCGCGGCACCAGCGTGAGGGACCCTGCTCGGTGAGGCTGGGACCCAGCAGCCGGAGCTGCAGTGACAGCCTGCAGACGGGACGCCAGTTGCAAAGTCCTTGTGGCAGCTCTCGCCTGGCCCCCCAGCTCATGCCTCTTCCTGGGATGGCGCAGAATGAGAAGCACCATGGAGCCAGCTGAGGCTACGGTTCAACCAGAGGCCGACCATGTCCGGCTTCCAGAGCCGTCAGAATCTGCAGGGGCCGTGCCCGCCCACAGAGGAGTGCGGTCATGCCAGGCTGGTCCCGAGGCCCTCCAGCCGTCCTGGTGGAGCGGGGCCACTGGCCGGGGAGGGAGGCCACAGGGCAGGATGCGTGGCATCCACACCAGCCTCGGAACGTCCTTGGGGAACCACATCATGCCTCAGCTTGAACACATTCATTCTCACTGCAAACGAGCAGAGAACTGTCTTCTTGAGGCTGTCCCAAAGCTGTCATCTGTCCCCCCTGGGATTCAGGGGGCTCACGGCTCTGCCCTTTCCTCCTTCTTGTTGAGGCAGAGCCTCTATTTCTGTCCTCCTTTCTTAAGAGGGGAGCAGAATGTGTTCTAGATTCCATCTATAAACCTTTGGATAAAATTGGGCTTGGGACAGGATTCATCCCCTGTGCGTCCTTTGCCAACCCTTCCGGTGCACCGTTGACTGCCAGGCCTGTCCGTCGAGTCCCTGCTCACCCGGGTGGAGGACGAGTTTACCAGGCAGATCTAAGAGACGAGGCACCGCCCCATGGAAGCACACTGTGCCTGCCTACATGAGGAAGACCCGGAGCTGCAGAGAGGCTCCGAAATTCTCCCCAGACCCTTCCGCGGCACTGCAACTTCGGGCTCCAGTCGGGCACTTTTTCTGAATGCTCCGTTCCGTAACCATAGAGTGCAGGTTGTTGTAGCGCCTGCTGACGGGCTGCTGCAGTTTCCAGCTCTGGGAATGCACGGCTCCGGCTCCTGTTGCGTCCTGACGCAGGCAGGGCCGCAGGGAGTCTCCCTCTGAGACGCCTGGCGTGAGCGAGCCCGCCCCGAGGCCATGGGCCCAGCCTGCTCAGATGGAGTCTTCCGGCCTTCGCCCCAGGAGCCATCCTCCAGCTTCCCTAAGCAGCAATGAGAGACTACTCTCGATATTTTCCAAGAGCAGGACTTTTTCAATAGGGCAGAGAGTGGAGAGAGTTTACAGAAAACAACTTTAGAGGTGGTAACAACTGACCTACAAAGCGGAATGGGCCATTTCATGCACAGTAAAAGTTTCTAAAAGAGAGAGAGAGAGAGAGGGGAAAAAAAAAAGATCTTTCTTCTCTTTGTTCCTCTCCACTGAAGGCTTCGCTACCTGGTGAGAGTTTCAGGACAGGCTCTGGAAGGATGGTGTTTGCTTCCATTAACTGAGCAGTTGGTAGAAGAAGGAGCATACTGGCTACTCAGTGTGCTGTCACCAGGAAAAGCCCCTCCACTATTCTTGGCCTTAGATCACCAGCACTGGGGTATAAATGGAGGGAAGTGTCAGTGGCAAGGAAGGTAAGCCACTGTGCCTAATAGTTGTTTCATATTCAAAGAGCCAAGAATTTAAATTTGGGTGCAAATGTTATTCAAATGAAATGACTCCTAAAGCAGTTTAACACATTGCCTGACTATTAAGTCAGAATCTGTTGCTTAATATAGCCTGGCCAGAGTAATCGGAACTCTTTGGATCTTTTGGGAGTGGACGACGACACACTGTTGAAGTCTCTGGAGTTAACAAAGTGAGTGTCATCTTTGGAGGTACAGGCTAGTTCTGAGTTCATAGGTTCATCTGTCAGGCCTTCATTTGCAGGATAGAGAAACATGTCTCTCTTGCCCCATGAGCGAGAACATTCCCAGTCTCACCTGAGAAGCTAGAATTGCTGGTGTCCCTTAATTAACTACCACCCCTATAGGTCATCTCAAGCCAAGAACGTGCTGTGTGAAGGGCAGGTCCAAAACAAAGCAGTGAAGCCACTGATGTGTTTATGTTCTCAACCTCCCTCCAGGTCCCAGTGACCACCAGTGTCCCAGCCTCACGCGGCCTGGCTCTCATCCACTTGTTAGCTAATCAGAGCTAACACAACGTGATACATGAAAAGAAAGGAGAAAGCCAAAGTTGTGGAGATAAGTGGAGACCCAGGCTTCTAAATGAAATGCCAGTTTGTAACTGGGCTACCAATGCAACTAGTTAGAAAGTAAGAGAAAGATGGGACAGTTCTCCTTCTAACAAACATTTTTCAAGGCACCCTCCCAAATATTTCTAAGAAAATCTGGTGAATGAAATGTTCCCTCCTCAAGGGTGCCTTGCTTCCAAATATGTTCTACCCCTGTTTGGGGTCTTGAAACTCTAGCACTAGGTCCAGGGCATCCTCATGAGATGAACAATCACTTTTCACTGTGGCAGGGACCTCAGGGTCCCTCTTGTGTTACATCAGACCTGTGTCATTCTGTGTGCTTTTTTTTTTAAGCCCACCTGCACTTGGCTTCTGTCAATATTTGAGTTTGTAACTCTGAACTTGTCCTTGAATAACTAAGTTTTTTCACCCATGAGTGGTGTGAATGCCTTCCAGACATTCTGAAGGACAACAGCTTGTCATTGGTTAGACCTGTTTCACAGATAGTTTTTCAGTTCAGAGGCACCCCACCTCTGTGTTTCATCCTGGGCATTGTTCCTGTTCATTCTCTGACAGCAGGCCTTTGGCCCTCTGAATCCTGATCTCCAGTCACTGTATTGAGAATTCATTTCTCTCCATTGGAGAATTCTTGATTCACATGAACCACTGATTTCAGAAGGAAGACAAAATACTTCTCTTAAAGGGGGTTTGGAATCAGGTAGGCAGGTCTCTCCTAATTTTCTAGGCCCATCTCTTACCATCAGTGGAGATGTTTTTCAAGTTACCTTTACCCCAAGAGTGGGGATTTGGGCGTGCAGGAGTCCCTTCAGACAAGATGATGGAGGATAAGTTAGAGACCTCACAAAGAGAGTTTCATTGGCATCACAGGACTTTGAAGAGTCATTTAGCTTGGGTTGCTTATGATTCTACCCCTGATAAAAGATAAGGATAATAATAATATCTACTTTAGAATGTCATCATGAGCATTAGGTGAGGTGTCAGCTCTAAAACTCTTGTGTGCATGCTCAGTTGCTCAGTCATGCTGTTTGTGACCCCATGGACCATAGCCTGCCAGCTCCTCTGTGAGAATTTCCAGGGAAGAATACTGGAGAGGGTTGCCATTCCCTTAGTGCTTAATAAAGAGCATCTGTGTCTGTTGTTGTTGAGGTTGTTATTTTTATGTCAGTTAAGGTTCTTTAATTGCAAGTAACAAATGCAACCCTGGCTAACTTAAAAACTGAAATTTCATGGGAAGAGCTCACCAAATCAAAGGGCCATCCAGATGAACAGTCACAAAGAGGACAGAAATGGAGGCCACTCCAGAGACCCAGGCAGTCAGAGCTAATTGACAGCTTGCAAGTCTAACTACTCATCCAACCTTAACTTACTCCACTAGAGAATCAAAGAGAAACCAGCCAGGCGAACTTTGGTCACATGGGGTGAAATGGCAAGATGCTCTGACTGATAATCCCAGTGAGACTTAACACAGTGCAACAGAGGTAATTTCCCAAAGGACAAAAGTAGTATTTTTAGTCAGGAGAAAGGCTGTGGATACCATACAGAAATCAACAAATATCTGATACAAACCATACTTGACCTTCATAGAACTTCATTGTCTTTCACTCTTCCTATGACTGGATGATGCAGGCAGGGATCCCAGGGCCATGATCATCAGCTTCCACTCCTTGAAAGGCACTGCGTTGTGGCTCTTGCCCACTGCTCTGTGGTTCTCCATCATCTTAGACCCAGAATGTGCTCAGCTTGATTAAGCAGATCAGGTCACCCAGGTCTCTGAGGCAGGGATGTCACAGTCACTCAGGAGCATCCACATTGGGCCCAGATGATAGCACATAGTAATTTAACATCTGTTTGGCTGTTATGCTGTTATTAAGGAGTTTTATTTTAAATATTTGAGGTATGATTCTTCTTCCTCATGAATATGTTGATGAAGAATTTCACACTTGTTGGAATCTTGGCTCATGTGTTGGTGGGATTTGAAATAGCACCTTTATTGAAAATGGTAAAATTCTTATTACAGCCTAATGAACAAAGTCCATATGATCCAACTCCCCTTGCTGTCCCTAGGAAACCCATCCTGGTGGTAATTGGAGGATTGAGAATGCTACTTCATGGCTTACTTTTAAGATGTTTTGAAAGACAATATCCGCAATAATAAAGTGCTCAAACATACTTGAAATGTGTTTTGTCTCCTGTCCTAATTATACCTATAAATAAATAGTATTTGTCTCTCTGCACCATAAAATTAAATATCTTCCTGAATACCCTTCTCCTACCTTGATGAGAAAAGAGAGACTCCCTTGCACTTCTGATGAGAAAACAGAGAAGAGGATTAACCATCCAAACACAATAATATGGGAAGCAAAGCTTCCTAATTTCCAAACATGGTCTCTGTGTGCGATATTCCCCTTCTCATTGCCTGTCTCAATCCCCTCTGTCTGGGGAAACTGCCCCTCACATTTGTGCTGTTTAGGGTCTCTGTAAATTTTAGCTCTCAAGGGAATCCCTGTGAACTCCTCCACAGAGGGTGCCTTGGTATTTATCCTCACTGATAGGATCGACGGGTCTTGACACCCAGGAACTGAATCATCCCACCTACCTCTGCTTATTTCTCATTAGCAACATTTGGCCCACAGGCAAGGTGATTAAGGGTGATCATTTATTTGCCACCCACTCAGTGCCCATGGGCTTCCCTGGTGGCTCAGCTGGTAAAGAATCTGCCTGCAGTGTGGGAGATCCAGGTTCAACCCCTGGGTTGGGAAGATCCCCTGGAGAAGGGAACAGCTACCCGCTCCAGCATTCTGGCCTGNTCATTTATTTGCCACCCACTCAGTGCCCATGGGCTTCCCTGGTGGCTCAGCTGGTAAAGAATCTGCCTGCAGTGTGGGAGATCCAGGTTCAACCCCTGGGTTGGGAAGATCCCCTGGAGAAGGGAACAGCTACCCGCTCCAGCATTCTGGCCTGGAGAATTCCATGAACTGTATAGTCCACCGGGTCGCAAAGAGTCAGACACAGCTGAGTGACTTTCACTTTCAGTGTCTGTGGTGGAGGTGGTAAAGCTGCCATGCTCAGAAGCAGCCTTCCTGTTTCTACTTCAGAGCCCACCTGGCACTATTTGAAAAGTCCTGGCATTTATCCTTAAAGATTCCCAGGAAGCACTGTGACACACATGTGCAGCTCTGTCGGGCACGCTACATTGCTTATGGTGGAACAGGAATGCACACTGCTGACCACAGAAAGGGAGCTCATCTCCAACTCCAGGTTGACTGTGATGAAAGCCCCCTTTTGATGCCATGTGGTTGCACTGCTTTTTCTCTCTCATCCTTCTAAATTGGGGCCAAATATCTTGGTAAGTGTTATCCAATGAAATGCAGGAGAACCTGGTTCAATTCCCGGATCAGGACAAGACACTGGAGAAGAGATAGGCTACCCACTCCAGTATCCTTGGGCTTCCCTGGTGGCTCAGCTGGTAAAGAATCTGCCTGCAGTGTGGGAGACCCAGGTTCAACCCCTGGGTTGGGAAGATCCCCTGGAGAAGGGAACAGCTACCCACTCTAGCATTCTGGCCTGGAGAATTCCATGAACTGTATAGTCCACCGGGTCGCAAAGAGTTGGACACAGCTGAGTGACTTTCACTTTCAGTGTCTGTGGTGGAGGTGGTAAAGCTGCCATGCTCAGACGCAGCCTTCCTGTTTCTACTTCAGAGCCCACCTGGTACTATTTGAAAAGTCCTGGCATTTATCCTTAAAGATTCCCAGGAAGCACTGTGACACACATGTGCAGCTCTGTCGGGCACACTACATTGCTTATGGTGGAACAGGAATGCACACTGCTGACCACAGAAAGGGGGCTCATCTCCAACTCCAGGGTGACTGTGATGAAAGCCCCCTTTTGATGTCATGTGGTTGCACTGCTTTTTCTCTCTCATCCTTCTAAATTGGGGCCAAATATCTTGGTAAGTGTTATCCAATGGCTCACATGGCAGAACGTGCCCAGCCCTAGAGTAGAAGTCATAAGGAGTCAGCCTGGGGAGAAGAGGTGAGGTCAGTAAATACTTTCAGAGAAAAATGGACTGCAGGGGTAATCAAGTCTGAAATTTGAGGCAGGTATCTTCAAATGTTCCCCTTCCTTCCAACAGGCGCAGTTCTGGCTTTAATGCTTCCCAGAGAAGAGAAAGTTTTGGTCATAGCTGCCTCAGAATTGTCATGTGGAGAAGTATTTCTTGTAACAATTATACTCAGTCTGACATTTTGCCAAGCCCTGCCCTGGTGTGTGACTCAGATGCTCCTGTCCTCACATATGATCATCATAAGAGTCAGCCCTTGAGCAGCCCTTTCTCTTTTGGAGTACATCCTTCTCTCCTTCAAGAGAGAAGAGGAATAAATGCTGAGAGAATCACCACCAACCTCTCTCTCCAGGTGTTTTCCACCCCTCTGCCCACACAGAAGTCATCTGTGGCTGGCTCTCAATGGAGTATCAAGAGAGGCAATCCCTTCCCTCCCCAAATGATCCTTAATTCTCCGAATCCTGGGCAGACTCAATCAACTGACTAAGCTCTCAGTGATAAAATTCAAAATGAACAGAATTAAGTGAAAAAAAATGCTACTGGCCCTAGTCAAAACACTGCCTCTCCTTTCACCCTTCCTCCCCCAAGGCCATCCTTGCTCAGCTTCTGTCGATGTGAATGATGTGCATGCCTAACTTTATCCTTTCCCAGGTCCTCCACCCTCTGTTCCAGACCTGAGCTTCCCCCTATATGGTATGGGCATGTTTCCAGGCATGGTTTATTTCCCCTGCCATTTTCTACTGCTTGGCTAGAGAAAGGACAGGATGACCTTCTAGTCTGGATTGCTCTCTGCCTTATTTTGGTCTGTTTCTCTTTGATTGTTCCTAGGTATTCACAATAAATGTCACATCTTATATTGCAAAGACAATCTGCATATACCCTCAGTGAGTCTACATGAGAGATTCTTACTCTCATTGGGTCTCCCATTTTTCCTCACATCTTTTATAAGGAACCATTGACTTGATTCTGAATAATCTTAAAAAGCATGACTACAGTGAGTAGCCTTGGAAGACAGAATATCTCCTTCTGGAACAAAGATTAGGCTTGTTTACTGTCCTGGGTTACATTTGAAATCCCAGAGGATGAAATGGGAAAACTCTGAAATTTGCCAGGTTCTAAAATGTCCCTGTACCCTTTGTATCCTGCTCCCCAGGGGAAATGGCAACCCACTCCAGTATTCTTGCCTAGAGAGCCTTATGGACAGAGGAGCCTGGCAGGCTATAGTCCACGGGGTCGCAAAGAATTGGACAAGACTGAGCACACACACAGTCTCTTCCTGAAGACACAAAGGAACAATATTTAATTGAGGCAGTCAGTCACTAATCAGGGAAGCCCCCACAAGTGGAAAAGGGGCTTTCCCAAGCCCTCTTACAGCTGCTTCCAGCACTCAACTCCCCAAACCCATCCAGAGTATCTAAAACTGGCCTGGGGAGTCTAAGCTGAGTCTGAGAGGTGAGAGAGAGGCGTGCAAGCTGGGTTTAATACCCAAGTGCACGATAAAGGGCAAGAAGCAACACAGTTCAGTAGAGCAAGAGGCTATCAGAGCAGGCACGTCAGGCTGCCCTAGGAGGGAGACAGAGAAATTGGGGAACATGGCATGGCAGACGTAGCATTGGGGCTGATCCTGAAGTAGAAGAAGGAGGCCCTGATGGGGGCCAGAGTCCATCTTAAGCAAGTGTGGGAGCCAAATTTCCACCTTCTACCCTGGCTCAGGGACTCCCCCTGAGCCCACAGAGCCCTCCCAGCACCCGTGCACGTCTCTATTAGGCAGCTACCAGTGGAGTGTCCCCTAAGTTTGGGCACCGAGCCAGGCACTAGGGTTTTTAACACATCATCCAGTACATGAGGTCCCTGCTGCCATGGAGATGACAGACGAATAAGCAGAAAGGAAATTGGAATTTGGGGTTGGAAGAGAGTGTATAGAAATAATAAAACAGGGGGTATGCCTGAGAGCTGGGGGTTAGAAAGGCTTCACTGGGGAGGGGGCATTTGAATGTAACCTGATTCATGAGAAGAAACCACGTGTGTGAGAATCTGGGGAAGGCTGAGTTTGGCCCAAGCTAGAGCATCAAAAGTCCCAGGTTCGGCACAAATGGAACCAGTAAAGATGTGTGTGCACACGCACATACACCCAGTCCCCCCATGAAGGTGGGGTAGAGGAGATTGTGCTAGAGATGTGGAGAGCATCTTGAAGACAGACAGGATGGGTTTTGCCTGGGGCCAAGTGTGCCTTGCCCACAATGGACTCTTCCCTTCCCTTCCCTTCAAGTCCAGGCTAGAGACAGAATAGCTGGCCCAGAGCTCTCAGCATAAAATAAGATCTTCCTTCTCTAGGGAAGGCTGGGAACCAAAGGAGCACTGGCCCCATGTAGGGAGGCATTTTCCAGACTATCCTATCTCCATGTGGCCAAAAGCCCCCCTTCCTATTTTTAGCCATGCAGGGCATTGATGTTGGAGGTAAATCCACTACCCAGGCTTCAGGGACCTGCAAGGCTTGCAAAGTGGTCCCAGTGCAGACCTGACTCACAAAGATGAAAGCCAGAGTGCCCCTTCAAACAGCATTACGGTGCCTCCAAGTGGGACTCACAGCACCTCTCAGAGCGCAGGCATCTCTGAGGACTCTATCCTCAGAATGTCCTCTTCCTCTGTAAATGAGGTCAGTGGGATATGTAGACAATTTACCTGGTTTAACTAGGACTACCTTGAATAAACCACTTCCTTCATCTTGATTTACCGTAAGAGGGTGAGCCCTGATGAAGCTGTGTGATTATGGTGGAAGTTCTTGTCCCACTCAGGGTTTATATTAATTAATAGAACCATATGCTAATGGTCACCTGTACTTGTGACCCAGCAGGCAGAGAGGTTGCCAGGCACAGGTTTGGCTAAGTAAGGCTTTCAGGAGCTCCTGTGCTGGGCTCCCAACCAGGGGTCACTCACCTCATTAAGGTAGCGGGAATGGAGCCCAGAAGAGATTCCAAGCTGCTGTTTAATAGCTCTCCTGATGTGCAAAGGACAGGAATTCCCACAAGATTCCTTCTTTTTCAGCTTTCTGCCACCAAAAAAAGGGGCTCCTAAATACAGAATTAATCTTTGGAGGAAAGTGACACAGAGAGAATCACATGGGGAGACAAGCAAGGGCCGCTCCAGAGTCTTCCCAGAACCATGGAACCCACAGTTCCTGCAGGATCACCCAGGGGTGCACTGGGGTGTGCTCAGCCTTTTCCTGAGCCTTACTGAACTTTGGGCCTGCCTGAGTCTCTTAGAAAATGGGCTCTGGGAACATTGAAAGGACCTGGCGGTAGGGGAAGTGAGGTCATGAATACTAAGAGTCTAGGTGCAAGGTTGATCACCAGCTTTATATGCTTTACTCAGACTGCAGTATTTTTAAATGTAGGCAACACACACACGTAATCAGAAGAGTTTACGTAAAATCCCAAACTCCTGGCTTCAGTCAGAAGATCCAAAAAGTTGGCCACATTGAGTCCACATTCTCTTGTGGTGACAAGCAATTCATCTAGCCACCTGTGGGCCAGCTTCCCTTAGTTATCTCACCAACCTGGCCCCTGTGACCACCTGAGTCAGTGGACCTCACCAGCTGGACAGTGAGGTTGTACCAAAAAGGACTGGACTTACAGTACCCAGGACCCCAAGGGCAGAGCATATGACCTGCTCAGAGAGCTGAGAAGCAGCTGCCCAAATGGAGAGGAGTCACTTCCAAAAGCTAGGGGAGTGGCATTTGTGCTTGATTTATCCATGGACTAAAAAGGTTAGAGGAGGTACTCCAAAAGGGCAATGGCAGGGACTTTCATGAGAGTTTTGTTAAACACTAGGAACATATCAAGATTCCCAAACCTCTTTTCTGGGCACAAATCATCACACCATGGACATCCCCATCTGACATGGCTTAAGCAGCTGTGGGTCTCAAGTGGAGTCTGGACCAGAAGCAGCATCCCATCACTAAACAAGGATACTCTCTTCTACCCTGAGAGCCTCAGCAACACTTGTCAGCCTCTCAAGAAGAAGGAATCCCTTCCAGCCCTTGACAATGCTGAGGTATGCCAGAGGATGTGGACAGTAGTCAGGGTTAACACTCCAGAGAGATTCAAGTTCATATTCTGTACATGATACTAATGCAGGTGTCTCAGGGAAAATAAAGACAGGCAGGTTTGTGCCTCCACAGCCAAACCAGGCTCAGAGCTCACTGAGATCTTGGCTCCCCACCTGCTCCTTCCTAATTCTCATGCCCACATTCCACCTCTTCCAGGAAGTCCCAGCCAATGATAGACCAGGAAGCTTGGGGTGTGTGCCTGTGCATGCACGCACACACACACACCACACTTATACCCTGCACTTGTCAGAAATGTGAAAGCCACTCAGTCATGTCTGACACTTTGAGATCCCATGGACTATACAGTCCATGGAATTATCCAGGCCAGAATACTGGAGTGGGTGGCTGTTCCCTTCTCCAGGAGATCTTCCCAACCCAGGGGTTGAAACCAGGTCTCCCACTTTGCAGGTGGATTCTTTACCAGCTGAGTCAGCAGGGAAGCCTACAATCTTTAGAAGCCTTGTGCATTACTGAGTGCAGTCCGTGCAGCCATGCTTTGGACCCATATGATCTTTGAAGGGTTTCCAAAGCAACATATTTTGGAGTTGAATTACAAGATCAGAAGAATTGGGGAATTGTTGTTTTGTTTTGTTTTGTTTTACTGTATGATATAATTTATATTTGAAAAATAAAAATACAACAAACAAGTTTAAAAAACAGATTCACAGTATAAAAAAGCATAGTGGTTACTAGTTGCAAGGCATAATTATTTCCAGTTCTCACATTCCCCCTGGTATCCCTATGTTTGTTTTATAAGTCTGTGTATCAATTATTAATTTCTGCTTTGTAAATAAAATAATTTATGCCATTTTTCTAGATTCCACATGTTAATGTTAATATACAATATTTGCTTTTTAATTTCTGACATACATCACTGTGTATGAAAGTCTTTATCCAGTATCTCTGCAAATGACTCAAATTTATTCCTTTTTATGGTTGAGTAATATTCCATTGTGTATACAAACCACTTCTTTATCCATTCCTGTATTAATGGACATTTAGATTTTTTCCAAGTCCTCGCCATTTTAAGTAGTTCAGCAATGAACACAGGTGCGCATATGTCTTTTGTTTATGGTTTTCTTCGAGCATATGTCCAGGAGTGGGATTTGTTAGTGCTATTTTTAATTTTTTAAGAAGTATCCATGCTGTGTCCCTGGAGGCTGTATTGATTTATATTCCAACCAACAGTGCAAAACAGATTCCTTTTCTCCATACGCTCTCAAGCTTTTGTTGGTTATAGGTTTTTTGATGATGGCCATTCTGATTAATGTGAGGTTATATCTCATTGTAGTTTTGACTTGCATTTCACTAATAATTAGTGATGTTGAGCATCTTTTCATGTATTTTAGCTGTATTGATTTATATTCCCACCAACAGTGCAAAACAGATTCCTTTTCTCCATACGCTCTCAAGCTTTTGTTGGTTATAGGTTTTTTGATGATGGCCATTCTGATTAATGTGAGGTTATATCTCATTGTAGTTTTGACTTGCATTTCACTAATAATTAGTGATGTTGAGCATCTTTTCATGTATTTTTTGGCCATCAGTATGTATTCTTTGGAGAAATATCTATTTAATTCTTCAACCCACTTTTTGACTGGGTTGTTTGCTTTTTGGATGTTGAGCTGCAGGAGTTGCTTATATATTTTGGAGGTAAATTATTTGTCAGTGACTCATATGTAAATTTTTCTCCCAATCTGCAGTTTGCATGTTCATTTTGGTTATGGTTTTCTTTGCTGTGAAAAACCTTTTAAGCTTAATTAGGTTCCATTTATTTTCATTTATATTTTCATTCATCTAAAGAGGTGTTTCTCAAAAGATCTTGCTGTGATTTATGTCAATGAGTGTTATGTCTATGTTTTCCTCTGAGAGTTCTATAGTGCCCATTCTTTAATCCATTTTGAGTTTATTTTTTCGTACAGTGTTAGGGCACATTCTAATGTAATTCTTTTACATTGTAGCTGTCCAGTTTTCCCAGTACCACTTATTTAAAATACTATTTTTTCTCCATTGCACAGTTGTGCCTCCTTTGTCATAGACTAAGTGACCATTAGTGGAGGACAGAGGACCCTGGCATACTACATTCCATGAGATGGCAAAGAGTCAGACATGACTCAGTGACTGAACAACAACAGGTAGCCATGGGTCCTTGGATTTATCTATGAGCTTTCTATTCTGCTCCATTGCCCTGTATTTCTGCTTTGGGGCCAATGTCATACTGTCTTAATTACTGCAGTTTTGTAATACAGTCTGAAGTAAGAAAGCCTGATTTCTCCTGCTCCATTTTCCTTGCTCAAGTTTGCTTTGGCTTCAGGATCTATTGTGTCTCCACACAAATTGTAAATTTCTTCGTCCTGATTCTTTTAAAAAAAGGCCATGGGAAATCTGATAGGGACTACATTGATTATGTATATTGCTTTGGGTAGTATAGTCATTTTCATAATACTGATTCTTCCATTCAAAGAACATGATATATCTCTCTGTGTCATCTTTGATCTCTTTCATCAGTATCTTATATTTTTCAGAGTACAGATCTTTAACTTTTTACATAGGTTTATGCTGAGGTATTTCAGTCTTTTTTGTTGCAAAGGTACATGAGTTTGTTTATCTAATTTCTGTTTTGTTTTGATATTAATTTATAGGAATGCAATGGATTTCTGCAAATTAATTTTGTGCCCTGAAAATTCAACAAATATTGATAAATGCTAGTAGTTTTCTGGTGGCATCGCCACGAGGGAAGCCCCATGTATGAAAGTGAAAATGTTCATTACTCATTTGTCTCTGACTCTTTGTGACCCCAAGGACTGCAGCATGCCAGGCTTCCCTGTCCTTCACTATCTCCTGGAATTTGCTCAAATTCGCGTCCATCGAGTTGGTGATGCCATCCAACAATCCCATCCTCTGTCACACCTTTTTCCTCCTGTTGAGGTAGTTTCCCTTTATGCCTACTTTCTGGAGAGCTTTTATCATGAATGCATATTAAATTTTATCATAGCTTTTTCTGTATCTATTGAGATGATCACATGGTTTTTATTCTTCATTTTGTTAATATGATGTATCACATAGATTGACTTGCATATATCATAGAACTACTGCATCCCTGGGATTAATCCCACATGGTCATGTTTTATGATCTTTTTAATGTGTTGGTTTAGGTTTACTAGCACTTTGTTGAGGATTTTTACATTTATGTTAATCAGTTATATTGGCCTGTAATTTTCTTTTTTTGTAGTATCTTTGTCTGATTTTAGGTTCAGGGTGATGGTGGCCAAGGAAAATGAGTTTGAGAGTTTTCTTCCTTCTGCAATTCTTGGAAAGAATTGAGATGTTAGTTTTTCTCTAAATATTTGACAGAATTCACCTATGAATCCTTGAAAAGATAAACAAAATTGATAAAGCTTTAGCTAGACTCATCAAAACAAAAAGTGAGAGAGCTGAAATCAATAAAAGCAAAAAAAATGAATAAATTACAACTGAGAAAATCTTTCAGGAACAAAAGTCCAGGACAAAATGACTTCATAGGAATTGTTGTTTTAAAACAACACTGCTGAGATAAAATTTAATGGTATAAGAAATACAATATTTTGAAAACATGAAAAGAAACATTCTGCAGAGCCTGGATATGGGAAGCTGTGCAGCACAGTTTGTGAAAGCTGCTCTGTTGTGGAAGAAGTATAACAATTTTTAATAGCCTTGTAAATCTCCCTTATGAGATGCAGCTCCTGTAAACATTTCTTCATACTTTTTCTAATATTTACATAGTGCTGTTAGAAGTTATTGGACGGGAATGATTTTCACTGATAACTCTCTCTTTCTGAAGGAACTGCCAAAGGACTCATACTGGTGATGACAGGAACGAAGATGTTCCCTGCAGGGTCAGATGGATGACACTGCTCCTGAAATCTTCCTTTTGAAGGCAAATTCCTTGACTCCGCAGGCCTCTATCTCCCCAATTATAAAATGAGAAGCAATCATTCCTTCAGTTCCTTTACTTTGCAGCATATATTACTACTTGGTTCCAAGCATTTAATGATGCCCTGCGAATAAAATGACAAAGTAAAAAAGCCACCATCCCTAATTTCACAGAGCTTCTGGTCCAAAGACAGAGAGAAGTATTAATCGAAGGATCACATAGAAAAGGCAATATTATAAATGTGCAACTACCATAAAGGAAAGATATACAGTTTACTTGGGGTTTCTCAGAGGGAGATCTGACTTGGTCCAATCTTCAAGGGTGTAGAAAACTTTTCCTAGGAGCTGCCATTCATCAAAATGGAAATTATGGGAAGGTACCAGGCTTGAGGAATAAAGCTCATGAGTTTGGTTTTGGATCATTAAATTTGGGGTCTTTGTGAAAGAGATTTTAAATTGGCTCCATACCCAGGTGTGGAGCACACAGGAAGGATCTCGGATGGAGATATGAACGTGTAAGGAGGAAGTTATGAATTTGCCTGCAGTTTTTAAGAGATGATATACTGTGTTAGCCAAAATATATATATTTTTTAGTTTATCCCAAACAATGTTACAGAAAAACCCAAACTTATGTTTTGGGCAACCCAATAATGAAAAGAGAATAGAAATGGATCAGACTCTATAAAACCCATGTTAATGAAGTGTTTCTCTACTTTGGTTGCTACTCAGTGTGAACTTCCAGATGTTCAAGCTGGTTTTAGAAAAGGCAGGGGAACCAGAGATCAACTTGCTAACATCTGCTGAATCATCGAAAAAGCAGGAGAGTTCCAGAAAAACATTTATTTCTGCTTTATTGACTATGCCAAAGCCTTTGACTGTGTGGATCACAATAAACTGGAAAATTCTGAAAGGGATGGGAATACCAGACCACCTGACCTGCCTCTTGAGAAACCTGTATGCAGGTCAGGAAGCAACAGTTAGAACTGGACATGGAACAACAGACTGGTTCCAAATAGGAAAAGGAGTATGTCAAGGCTGTATATTGTCACCCTGCTTATTTAACTTATATGCAGTGTACATCATGAGAAACACTGGGCTGGATAAAGCACAAGCTGGGATCAAGATTGCCGAGAGAAATATCAATAACCTCAGATATGCAGATGACACCACTCTTATGGCAGAAAGTGAAGAGGAACTAAAAAGCCTCTTGATGAGAGTGAAAGAGGAGAGTGGAAAAGTTGGCTTAAAGCTCAACATTCAGAAAATGAAGATCATGGCATCTGGTCCCATCACTTCATGGGAAATAGGTGCAGAAACAGAGGAAACAGTGTCAGACTTCATTTTTGGGGCGGGGGGGCTCCAAAATCACTGCAGATGGTGATTTCAGCCATGAAATTAAAAGACACTTACTCCTTGGAAGGAAAG